>VNKC01003092.1:0-47898 GCA_008042775.1 Drosophila pectinifera
ACGACTTTTATTTCTGTGTATGTCATAAATGCTGCTGGCGGCTGCTGCAGTCGCCTGCTGCAATCCTTAAAAATAACCATAACAAAATATTCTGTTGGGAAGACATCAGGCTTACGCATTTTTAGGTCCTTAAATGGGGTTTTTATGTCCTAATTTTAGGGACAACTCAAGGTTAAAAATATTCATAACAAAGTCAAATCAGCCTCAAATTCAATTCGGAAAGCAGTTCTGTGTTAGTTTTTATTAGGTTAATTAATCTGCATATTGAGTTTAGAGATCAGAAAAAATTAATTTTTTGCCAATTTTTGACAATTTTAATGATGTAACCCCTTACATTTTTTTGAAAAATCGACCAAAAATTTTTTATGTTTATATTTCAATATTTTATTATTAAATAATTAAGATTTTAATGGCGATTCGGAATATGGACGGCATTTGGCTGTCATTCCATTTTTGGCCAAAATATGCTCTCCAGAAGACCGCAAGTATGCGGATTTTTGGGTCCTTAAATCGTCATTTTTATGTCCTAATTTTTGAAAAAATCAAACTTAAGAATAACCATAACGTGACCAAATCAGCCTTAACTAGCCATGTAAGCTAGTGTAAGGTCAAATTTAAGATATCTGTATGCCGCCAGCGCTCCACGTAGAGCTGCGGTTAAGTTTGGAAGCTTAAGTATGCAGCTTTTCGATTTCATCGCTTGGGGTCGCCACTGCATAGGTAAAAATTATGTATGATGGGTGTCGAGGTACACTGCCATGTAAAAACCATTTGTTAACTTGTTTATCTTTAGTTCTTAAAAATTAAAAATTACCATAACTTTGCCAAAACAGACTTAATCACAAATTTTTGGGTCCTTAAATCGTCATTTTTATGTCCCAATTTTTGGACAAAGCTAAATTAAGAATAACCATAACTTGGCCAAAACAGCCTTGAAAACAGCGATTCGGAATATATATGGCATTTGGCTGTCATTCCATTTTTGGCCAAATTATGCTCTCCAGAAGACTTCATTAAATTGTCCAAAATAGGCTTAAAATTTGTTTTGTTTAATTTGAAAACTAAGTATGCAGATAAATTAACCAAATGAAATTTAGCAGAGGAAGGCTTTCCGATTTGCAATTAAGATTGTTTTGGCCAAGTTATGGTTTATTGGGTTTCAGATACTAGGCGAACAGAGAATACCAGGCAGCAGCCAGCAGTTTTTTGGAATGTTAAGACGCTAATAAGAATGCTGCATTTATTGCGTACGCAGCATTATTATGCGGACTCAAAGTATGCTACAAAATATTACAAAACCACGGAATAAGGTTTCCGGTAACTGATGTTTCCGGTTGACCGAAGAGTACAGCGGCCATTTCAGAAATTATTATACAAAAAGCCAGGGTAGAAAAATACCGATTCAAAGACCCAAAAATGCGCATACTTGAGTTCTTCTATAGCTGAACTATAACTATAAATAGGCTACAGTCTTTCGGGTATATGCATATATATTTTTGAATGTTATCACTAAATCCAGATCGTAACTTACCTTTCCTATAATGTATGTTTTTCACAAGTGCTCTTCCCTTATCGATTATTACTCTTGCTATTTCCTATCTGGAAACTGATTAAACCATTTTATCACCGTCCATTTCGAGAGTAAACTATCTCAAGTTCGTTTCTAGGGCAATGTAAATCCATCTTCAGAGGTCTCACAGGTTAAACGGAAGACAAACTAAATTAAGATGAAAGATCTTTATTTTTATTGCATAAAATATGAAAAGTTGCTGTTGTAAAGGATATTCTCCACGGCTACTTATTCTCGATGGCTGCCCAATATCGCTTTAGTTCGGTGCCCTCCCAGTTGAAAGGCTTGGTCAAAACACTGAAAATACATAATTTACATAATTCCTTTAGTAATAGCGAGGATCGTGAAAATTAGCCAAGAGATAGAGTGGGGTAAAATGAGGGAAAATCGGCGTACACACGATTGGGAACGAAAACCAGTGGAGAGACCAACGAACATGTTCAACCACCAGCAGAGGGAAGTGGCGAGTAATCGACGGATCGCGTTTTGGCCAACTTCCAAGACTGCACACTCACCTTTCTCTCAGATACCGCAGCACTTCCTGCTCCTTATCGCTGAGCCCCAGCTCGGAGGCCTCCAAATTGATCAGCAGCAGCTGGCGCGTCTGCATGCCCGTGAGGAAGGTGCTCACCTCCGGCAGTCCGCTCATCGTGTGGTACATGGCCAGCTTACCCAGCTCCACACCTCGCTCCCGGCACACCTCGGCCGCCTGGCGGGCAATGGCCTTCTGCTCATCGCTGGCTGGATGCCATGGCGGGGGCCCGGCGTTGGTTAGCAGACCCAGAGCATGGGCCGCGGCACAGATAACGCCTAGGTTCTGGGACTTGAAGAAGTTCAGGTACTCGAGGAGTGTGTCATCTGTCAGGGTGTAACGGGCATAGGTGAGAACGGTCTGCAAGATTTTAGAAAAATATTTTAAAAATTTTATTTATAAAATATTTTTATTATTATTCATTTGTGTGTACTTGATCCACAAAGCTTTGGGTTCCCCGTAATTCACAGTCGAGTGCATTCGACTTTAGCTTTTTAACTTGTTTAATTTAAAATAATACTTACGTCAAATCTTCCCGCTGCTCTGGTCAGGCACTCCTTGAGCACCGAAATCGGATAGGCAGAGACGCCAATGAATCGAGCCTTGCCCTCCTTGACCAGCTGCTCCAATGTGGGCAGCGTCTCGTTGATGACAATGTCCAAGTCCTTGGCAAATTCGATGTCGTGGATCTGGATGACATCCACATAGTCCAGGCCCAGGAGCTTCAGGCTCTTCTCCACGCTCTCGCGGGTCTTTTTGGCGCTGAAATCGAACATGTGCTCATAGTCGAGCTCGTAGCGCGCCACCTTGGTAGCGATGTAGTAGGATTCCCGGGGTACATCCTTAAGCGCCTGGCCGAGCACCTCCTCGGAACGACCTTGGCCGTACCACGGAGCGGTGTCGATGTAGTTGATGCCCGATTTCAGAGCTTCATGCACGGTCTTGATACCTTCTTCTAAATCAAAGCTGTACGGGAATAAAAAGTTTAAAAACTTAAAACATTTTTCATTAGGAATTATAACAGAAATATTGGAATAAAAATTTATGTCGGAATATTTATACATTTTTATATCTTGAATCCAATTTGCCTGAAGTATTTTTCCGCTTGGACAGAGCAGTTGTTCAATTTAAGAGACGTAATCTCTTACCCGTAGTTCTCTTACCCGTAGTTGGCGCAGAGGGCACCGCCTCCGAACGATACTTTCGAGACTTCCAGGCCGGTCTTTCCAAGCTTGCGGTATTCCATGCTCCGCACCTTCTCCTCGTCGTGAAAACCCTTCACGTAGGTGGACGGCAATGTTCCAGGCATTTTTAATTATCTGGACCTGTTGCGCTCTCCGATTAAATCAAACGGACGGTCAGAAACGTACTGGCTATAGATTGGCAAATATTTCGCTTATATACGGAGATCAGAGAGCGCCTCTTTATCAGCGCGTCAAGAAGAGAGAGCACAGCTGAGAGAGCAGGCTGATTCAAAGTGATTTGTACAGGCGTTACATATTAAAAGGAATAGATTAAGAATAATAATTGAATATGGAGGAGTAACAGCTTCTTCTTAACTTGGTTATCTGGCTACGATTTGTTTTGTTAATACACCTGGAATTATTGAAGAGCGCTACTTAGGAAGAGAACGTAACTTATAAATAGTTCTCTACTCTCTTGGAACTTTTATTCTCTTAATCTTTTGAATAGCTCTCTCCTTCTATCAGTATAAACAAATACATTTTACTAATTAAATTAAGCCGGTTGCGGATCAAGTGTTGAGTCAACACATCCTTTTAAAATTTTCAAAAATTTAATAAAATGTTATTTTTTTATGTATTCCCCTTATAAAATTTTGAAAAATCGACCAACAATTTCAAATTCAATATTTTATTATTTAATAATTATTTTAGGTACTTTATATCACTCAATTCAGTTGCTTATTTCCGAAATAAATTAAAAACATAAACGACCTCATTCAAAATTACCCCCATTAAATATACCGAATAAGTAAGCCCCACTGGCCACACTGTTTCATCGTTATCGAGTTGCCATAAACAGCTGTTTCTTGCTATAAAAAAAAGCGGCCCTCGCCCAGCGTTGCCATCTCGCTAAAGTACAAAATAAATAGCGCGCTAGATTTGAATTTCAAATATTGACGTTTATTCAGGTTTTAAATGAAATTTACAAAAGGTTGCGGTCTCCGCGGCCGTTACACTCAATTACTCATAGCATTATTGCGTCTCTCAATAAACTTGCTGGACTCGCTTGTTCTTGTTACATAATTATTTATTGGTTTTAGGCATCTAAAAGTAGTACATTTATTTTTAGTGCAATTCTTGCTGCTTCCTCGCATTGGTTATCTCCGAATAGATTTACAATGATGATTTTCCCTCGCATATTGCTGCTGCTGCTGGTTTTTTGTTTTTGTTTGCGGTATACATAAGTTACAATTTAATATGCTGCGCTTTACGTTTAACTTAAATATTATTAATCACATGCAATAGTTAAATAATAATGATACAAATAATAATTATACATAGTTCGCACACACGCACACTCACACACCTGCCCAGCCAGCCCCGATCCGATTCGATCGGCCATATATAGCGATATATACCAGGTGTGCGGCGTTACCTTTGTTAATTTGCTACTAACTAAATTTGTTGCTCTCGGTCAACAGCTTGCTTTTTACACATTTTTTACGGCTAATCGTTACAGTTTACGCACTAGCATATAATTACGATTTAATTAGTTAATTCATTTATGTAAATGTATGTGTATATATATAGATTTCATTCTTATCGCCGACCGTACTCGTACTCGTACTCGTATCAATGCATATTACATATTCATTTGTGTATATATACTATATATTTGTTTGTTTTTGTTTTTGTTTTTTAGAGTGTCGCCAGCGCTGCTCTCTGGATTTGATTCAGCAGCGCTCTGCCCACTGTAAAGTATCCGTTAGATTGCAACAATAGTTTCGATTTCGAATTGCAGATTTCGAATTAAAGACTGCAGATTGCAGATTGCAGATCGCAGATTGCGAAATTGTGCGCTGAACTCTGCAGAGTGGCTTGTAAATCTTCGCCGCAAACTCGATGAACTTCCATAAACTCTAATTAGCTGAATGCATTGAATGACATTACCTCAAGGTCTTCTCTCTTTGTTCGTATATAATTTAAATAATGCTACATATAATATACGTATATATCAATAGATTTTCATCGTTTCCGTTTCCGTTTCTGTTTCTGTTTCTGTTTTGCGTATAAAGCTGTAAGTCTTCTAGTTTTTCCGTAAAGTGCGTTTCCTCAACTAAATTCCATTCGTTTGCATTTCGCTTCGATTTCCCAATGGATCGTTCTTTCAGTTCGAGAAGTGTAGACAACAACAATAATTTCGTATAGGTTTAACATCCACTCATACTGATACTGATACTGATCTATATAGCTAACAGATCTACATATCCTTTACGTATTATATTGGTGATCGGATCGCTGGAGAACTATTGAGTCCAGTGAATGCGGTGCCATAGCTTCTAACTTTCTGTTTTCACGTTTTTACTCGCCTAATTACTCGAACACCGAAAAGGAACAACTTGCTTTGAACATTGAGCTTTACGTACGGTACGCCTATATATATTAACATTTATCTGAACAAACTGCACACTCTATGTTGTGGGAGGACGAGGGGATCTGGTTCTGCTTGAGTTTGAGTTTGAGTTTGAGTTTGAGTTTGAGCCTACTTTCCTCTAGTCGTATTTCGCGATTATTCTCTGGTTTGTGTATGCAGAGCCCAACACATTTTGTATGGCACATAAGTCTAGTTGGACTCGGCATGGAAATTCGATGAGCTCTGAATTTGGAAAAGCTAGAAGGGAGGGGGATCGCCTTCACTTCTCGTGTGTGTAAGTTGTTAGTCGATTGCTAGAGATGGATGCGCTTAGGGCCTAATAAATTACTTGTAACAACTTAAGAATTACACAAATAATAATAATAATGATAATAGTTATTAATTAATGATTTAACTCGATTCTTGTGCATTCTGCTGTTTCTCGCGCTCTGGCCTCGGCCTCCCCTCGCTGTCGCCCTCGCAGCGGGGTCCTGTTTGTGTTCACTTCATCCCTCGACCGGGGGCAGCATCCTTAACTACAACTACTGAGGAGCATTGTGACTAGAGGGAGGAGCATCCACGTCGCGGTGGCCGCCAGCGGGTTGGACCCACTGGGCTTGCTGGTGTCGCGCGGCTCCTGCTCGATGATAGGCGGGTTGCCGCCGGTGTTCACATCGGGGCCTAGAAATTAGAGTAAATTATGGTTCAATAAGGGTTCTAGATCTTTAAGTTTAATTTCTAAAATAATATCATATATATTCTCTTTTAAAGTATATATAAGAAGCTCACCATCGCCGGAACCGTCGCCGGAGCCATGGGCGCCACCATACTCCTCCTCATCGTCCCCGATTTGACCCTCTCCCCCGCCGGAGCCCTCGTGGCCCATGTCGCTCTGGATGTCGTGCGACTCTATGCTGTTTGATGGTGCCTGCTAAATTAAAAATGCAATTAATAATGGCTTAAGTAATTAGAGTGCAGTTTCCTACCGCTGCTCCGATGCTCATGCGGATCTTGATCAGCTTGTCCCCCAGCTCGTTCAGCTGGCTGGCCTGGGTCATGGAATTATAGGGCACCTCCGGATTGTACCGCTGGGTATCCATGCCCGGGTTGAGCAGCAGCTGGTTGTACTCCCCGAAGCGGTCACCTGTCCAGCAGGAGTGATCCTCGCGAGAGTGCTGCTCGTCACAGAAGCTGCAAAAGTAGGGGAGCTCAGTAAGCGGGGGCTTTTCACTTATTCAAAATTTGTCTTTTCCTCTAGAATCATATATATATATATATATCTCAGCAAGAAAACTAATCATAATGTTCAAGGAGCTGGTCCTTTATATCCATCGATTGGCCCACGACTTTTGCCTGGCCCCTCCAATGGCTCCGGCTACGCGGCAAGTAAGTATTTTATTTCTTAAGCTAAATACTCCGTTTGTTAATACATTTTAAACCCCCATTCAGGGCTGTCGAGTGGCGGTGAAGAACGGTTATTTGTCCAACTTGATTTTCTTCATTGCCATCGGCACACCGCTCTATTTTTGCCTGCTGAAGGATGTGATTGGGATGTTCTCCAAGCCCAAGAAGGGCTAACCGGAAACACACTTTTAATATGTTAATTTTGAACACAAACACAAATCATGGGTCGGACGGTCAGTGTGACTAAGTGGGTGTTTAAACTAAACCAATACAGTTTGCGGCATCATCTGTTGATTACTCACTTGTCCACGATGTTCGTGTAGAACTCCTTGCTCTTGTCGATGGTGGACAGGAAGCGGACCATGCCCGGATCCGGGGGCGTGGCGTACTTGATGGGGTTCTTGTGCGGCAGAGGCTTAGCATCCGGCTCTCCGGAGGCATAGGGCGTCAGGCTGGGCGTTCCGCAGGTCTTCTTCACCTGAAAAGGCCATAGAGGTATATATATATAGACGTTGCTCTGATATGCTTGGGTTCCACTTCCACCTCCAGTGGCTAATCGCCGCCTCTCATGCAAGCCACACGTGTGTCCCCACACCTGCATGTAAATTGCAACTTTCAGGGGGACTCCCCACTCCCCACTCCCCACTCTAATTTAGCATTTTAAATTCCCTGCAACGGGCAACAATTATGCGGAGAGGCAGCAATTGGATGCCATAAAGACGGTTAACAAGCTCTCGAAATGCCACAGATAACTTTTCGAGGCTTCTGCTGCAGCGATCGCATCAGACTTCGACTTCGACGCGGACTCGAAGGCCGGAACTGAATTTTAATTCATTAAATTCACTTAAAATGTTCATAAATTAACTGCCAATTAAACCATTAAGCGAACGTGTCCTTGGGAGGCAAGTAAATGTAATCGATCGTATCTTCTGATGATCGACAGCAAAAAAGAAGATTTCGAAAGAGTTTGCTGAGATTTTGAACATAATATATATTTATATATATTTTTAAGCTTAAGGAAAAGGTTTTTAAAGAATAAAAGCTAGATAATTATTGCCTTATATTAAAAGGGATGTATTTAGTTGCATTTATGAGTTTATAGAAAACTCCTTCGAATAATGAAGCATTTATTCAAGTCTAACTTACAGATAAGTAAAGATAGATAAGTAAGATAGATAAAGTGAGACTTCTTCCCTTTGCAAAATCAAGAACAATAAAGGCATGAACAATATTTGTGCAACTTGTGCTCATAATTACCGAGATTGTTATGAATAAAATCCCCGAGTCCACTTACCTTTTGCTCCAATTCGGGGCCATTGTGCATGGCTGTCATGATGGCATCCGAGAGCTTCGACTGCAGCTGCTTGATGACATTGATGATGCCGCTGTCCGAGAGGATGTGGGTGGTGACCAGGTTGTTGAGGGCATCCACGACACTCGACCAGGGATTGTCCAGCACACCGGCGTACTCCGCCGAGCAGCCACTGTGGAGAATACAAAATTAATTACTATCCAATTATATATAATATTTAATTATCCATTTTAAATAACTCCTTTAAAATGGTTATATGTACTTTACGATTAAATTACTAAAGAGCAGGTAGTATAGGATTTTATTTATATATTCCTTGTCCTAAAAAACTCACCGCATCACGTTCTTGCAGTAACCGTCGCAGAGTTTCGCCTCCGTCCGCGAGTGGTGTCCGTTGCAGTTGGGGCAGTAGTACATCTTGAGCAGGTGCAGCTTGCAGGAGTCCGAGAGCTGCTCGCCGTAGAGGGCGTCTGCCTCGGAGAGGACCTCGGCTGCTTGGAGCAGGGCGTTCAGGAAGACGTTGGACATGTGGACGCTCTTGCCGAGGCTCTCCTGCAGCTGGCGGGGGATGTCCTTGAAGGGGCGCAGCTCCTCGAAGTTGTGCTGCAGGCAGTTGATGTAGTCCTCGTGCAGCTCGCCCAGGTTCTTCTTGTTCAGGTGCACCATCTGGTGGTAGGCTACCGGGAAGAGCTGCACAAAGAAGCGATGCACCGCCTCCTCCAGTTCGCTCTGCACACTGTTGATGCCCCCGAAGCCCCGCCTGCCGTTGCTGTTCGTGTAGTTCGAGACAAAGTTCATGTGGCTACAGGCGGTGAAATATTTAATAACTGTAATAATAGTAATATTAATTAAGTCGTAACTTACTTCATGATTTCTGTGTACAAGTTGCCGATCATCTGGCGGGCGCGCGGCACCATGCGGAAGTAGATCGTCGAGAAGACGGAGTGCGTGTTGTTCTCCGACTGCTGGGTCAGTTCCATGATGTGACCTACAAGTAAGGAGGGGAGAAGGGCATCCATTATAGTATGGCCAAGGGTTTTGTGGTCCCATTGCTATTGTTATTCCTGGCGAAATATAATCACTTTGCTGCCGAAGCTCTCCCCAGCCGGGACTCGCGAAACTTATGCCCTAATGGCCTGGCTGGGATTTCCGCCCATCACGACGGAAAAAATAGTTGTTGGCTTTGCTCTCTATCCCTCTCTGTAAGCTTTTAGTTAATGAAATACAATTTAATACGGACATGTCTGTTGTCTGACGAGGGCAAATATGAATAAATTTACGGATGTTTGCAATTTACCGAGAAAAAACTACTAACTACAAGCATCATATTTACATATACATGCATTTCGATTGTTTAATTAGTATATTATATATTTCCACATTTAGTTATCAAATTGCATAGTAGTAGGTCTTGTTAGTGATTACATTTAACAGGTTTATTCATTTTCCCTGTCAAATTTGTTTAAAAAAGATCCACTTTATATATTTCCTTGTGATATAACTTAGATAAGATTACTTTTGTTAATATAAACAAATTAAAACCGCCTCTTAGGAGACTTCTAATTAATTACTTGCATAATTTGAAAGGAAAAAAGTTATATATGCATATATTTCTTTCTGTTTTCTGCTGAATAGTAGTCTCACGTTTAATTACCAGCTATCAGTTACTATCTATAATCCGTCAATCAATCCGCAAATCAGGCGGAGCAACTTGATAAATTCTCTTAATATTCAGACACTAATCACACGGCTGAGCGAAACAAAAACCTAATGTGACACAGCGTTATCCGTCAAGGTGTCAGCAGCAGTTGTGCGAATTGATTTGGATACACGATTGGCTATCGATACACGGGGATAAAGATACAGAAACATATACAGATGCAGATACTGATACACTCCTCAGGCAGCCTGTCATTATCGCAGATTACAAATGCCCGAGGTCGGCGCTGTCTCTGCCTATATCTGATATATGGAGATAGCATTGGGAAACTGTCAAGTCGGCGTGTGATTTCTCACCCCGCCCCCTGGCTCTTTTTATTTTTCGACCCTCTGACAAATTCTAAATTGCAATACGCTGTCTTGTATATCGTTTTCAAACGAAAGTGTCAATCTCTCTGTTAATTGGCAACAAAGAACACACAGAACACACATTTCGACGGGGCCAAAGTGTTTTCAGATTTGTTCCTTTTTTTGTGAGTTCTCGCTGCGGCTCATTTTGATTTTGATGTTGATGTTGGAGCATTTCCGTTCTCAGCGTTTGAATGCGACTTTGTGTCTGCCTTTTTTGGGCTTGGCCTGGGCTTGGAGCCACCACTTGGCTCCACCGATGTGTCAGTGCCTCGGTTAGGTTTCGGTGCGGTCGGGGTCCGCTTCATCGGCTAATGGCCTTTGATGCGTCATCTGTGGCGGGCAGAGTTTACCCTTTTTAATTAGCGAAACTTATACGGATACCCTGAGAAAAATAGCCCTAAAAGTGCCCATCAAATCGTTATTCTTTTCAAATTAAAATAGGGTTTTTTCAACGATATTTATAGTACCGAAAGTCATCGCAAGATGCCAATTAGCATTTAATATGTAACTTGAAACTACTTTCTAATGCTATACTATCGATGTGTGATAATGTTCAGGTTAGAACTATTTCTAATGCTATGTCATCGATTTAATAGTGGGGCTACTAATAGCTTAACTGTGGCTGACAATTGCGCAGGATGCATTAAATCGATAAACAATGCCCACCAATTGATTTAACGCGTTTGCGACTCGAACCCAAACCCAACAGCCATAGATACGCCAATACGGAGACACGGAGATACGGATACAGGGCCGGGAAGCTGGGGAGCTCACACATCCTGTCGCTAATCTCGTTGACGTGGCATAGTTTAAATGGAGCCGTCGACTGGCGGAAACATTTAATTATTGACACGCCGCGTCGAACGTGTTGATGCGCGGATATTCACATTCTCACACAGAGATGTGTGCTGTGTCGCATATAGACGACATCGGGATCCCGGCCGGATTGGCTCATTAAGTCCGCGGGGCAACTGGCACAAAGTGAACCATTAAGGGGAGGAGCTGGAGCTGCTGGGGCAGTGCGGATGCAGCTGGCAATTGCAATGACTGATATGCCGTAAATAGCTTCAGTTTGATCGAAAGTATTTCCCACAGTGAGGCAAAGAGACCTACTTAAAATCAAAAGAGATCTATACAGAATAAGGATATTATTTAAGTATGCACGGAACTTACAAGACTGGCATTGCCATCTCTGATAGACCCCCAGCCCAGTCAATTTCCCTTATCCACTCCGTTGTCGGGATATTTGGCTGTCTGTAGTGGCACTTCCTTCGCTTCACTGCCTAATTGCAATTTTAATGAACTCTCTCTGCCAGCGATTGTCAATTGGGAATTGCTGAGAGCAGCCAACGCTGCGTATACTTGATATGTATTATTGCAGCTGCCTTTGTTGGCTTAATATGCTCAATTAAGTTGGGGTCTGCACACACAGACACAGGACCGAATGGACAGAGGCGCCTCAGGTGGGTTACATTTGTATCTTTGTATCTCTGTATCTCATAAATTGTTAACTCAGCACTTCACCTGCGGGCAGCCACACACACTCACACACAACCATTTGCTGTTGTGCAACTAATTGCAATTTCTGTCTGTGTTCAGCTCCACCTAGCCATCTGTGTGGCTCCACCTCCATCTCCATTTAGCCTGACAATTAACCAAGGGCCTTTTTATTGTGGCTGCTAGGGATATAGCACATTTGTACGGAGATACAGCATATATCTATGCTCGGGAGGCAATCAAATATAAAGCAGGCCAACTGGCATTCCCAATGAAACATGAAAATTTCATTAAGCTGGGGGAGAGTTGCAGAGTTTTTTAGAGAGGAGGCAGGAGGAAGAGCTGGCGGACCCACGGCCACGCCGTCGTCACACATGGAAAATCGCCCTAATGGGCAAACACAGACAATGAAATTGAATTAGACAACAAAGTGCTGCCAGGGTACTTGGCCAAGGAGCGGGTTCGGGTCCCACAACTGGCCGAAAACCAAGTCCACGAAGACCCACTAAAAATCTATTCATACAGCTCAGCTACACAGGGGAATATGTTTACGATTTGTAAATAAAATTGAATAGAAAGCTGGGAAAGTGTACATAATAAATAAATGGTATTAAGGGAACCTAGTTAGGCCGCTTGAATGATTGAATGAATGTTTAATCTGAGCTTTGACTTATTTTATTTTATACTTATTAAATATTTATTTTTAATTTAATAAAGGACCCTTTCTTCCTGTGCATTTCTTGGCTATTCGCATAGAGCAAATATCGGCAAAGACTTCGACTCGAACTGGGACTGGTGCCTGGTGCCTGGGCTTCATTGCTTCATTAGAAGTCGGCGGCAGGCAAGATTAGCATGCTGAGTTCAAGTTTCAGGCTGCCACCGACCGGTTTGGGTATCGGTTCTGGATTCGGATTCGGTTTCGGTTCTGGACTCGGGGATCCATGGCCCGGGGGCAAGCCCCAAAAGCCCCGACTGAGGCAGATGCGACCGTGGTCCAGGGGCAGTGATGTTGTGTTGTTTCCCACGGCATGGCAAAAATATGCAGCGCACACACACCGAACACACAGCCCACAGGTTTAGTTTTATTTTGCCCGCTTTTTCCCTGCCGCTTTGTATTTTTATATATTCTCCAGATTTGTTTTTTTTTTTTTTTGCACGCCGGACTTCTTCTTTGCTCTTTGGGAGCGTTTGTGTTTGTATTTTGTTTGTGGCCTGCGTTCCTGTGCGGATATTACAATTTTAGTATCTGCCGCATTTTTTATTTGCATTTTATATGCATGTACTTCCCCGCCGATCCAGCCCCAGCCCTAGCCCCAGCTTCAGCCCATAGCCCCATCCGTTGCCTTATGAATGCCAAGGCAACTTTGTTAGTGCTCTCCATTCTTGCTCCTCTTTTTTTATGTTTTTTGCTGCTCGGCGGGCTTAGCTTTTTAGCCGCGTTTAGTTTCGTTTTGAACTGTGGCAAGTTTTTTCCCGGCCCTGAAGTCGCCTTCGTCTTTGCCTTCCTCGTCGTCTGTCCGTCTGGCGGAAGCAGCTCTTTGGATTTGCGGCCAGAGACCGGCGACTGGGAGGAAGTGGATGCCAATGAGTGTGAGATGGGCACAGTGGCTTGGCTCCCACTTAACATTTATTTCGAAATTCTATTATCTCGAATAGTTTCCTAAATAATAAATAGTAATATTTATTACTACTCCCTTTATATTAACCAGCTCTCCCAGTTAAAGGTAGCATGTTCCGACAGCTCTTCAGGCCATCTGGTGCTCCATCCCACTGTGCGTGGCAGGCAGCTTAAGTGCATGTATTGTAACTAGCTATCTGCAGGCGTGCCAACTTGGTACGCCCCTTCGGCGGAGTACCCGGCAATCCGGCATCCAGCATCCAGTATCCAGCTATCCAAGTCGCCACTCCAACAGCTGTGAGCCTGCGGCAAGCTGCTCTTGGCAGGCGAACTCAGCTCATCCCAACCCAGCCCAGGGTCCCACCTCATTCGATCCCATCCAGAGGGCCTCGACTCCGGGCCCCTGCACAATGTCAAAGTAATTGGATGACTTTTCATTGTTGGACTCGAGACGAGCAAGAGGAGTGGAGTTCAGGTCGACCTTTTCGGTGCCGACATATTGAAATGCTTCAGAGCATATGCATCAATTGGAAGTCATTTGACCTGGCCCAGGTCTCCAAGTCCCAGCGGTTTCTAGTTGCCTCTTGCCATTTTTGGTGGCGCGTTAATTACAAGCGCGAGCTTTCAGCGTTTAATTTGCCGAGCAACTAATTATGATAATTATATATGCACACATATGGGTCTGTATCGGATCGGCTGGCAAGTGACGGAGAAAATGGCAGCGCTTTTGTGTGTTTTTAAGGCGCTGCTAATTAATGGAACGACTGCAAATTAAAGTTCGCCTTTGAACAGCTCCATTAGTAACTCGCTATTGGTTTTGTCAAATAAAAGCAAATAGTTATAGCCAACTAGGCTCCGACTGCCAACTGGTTTCGGTCGGGGGCGTCTCCGTCTGCAGGTGTTCGGTGGTTTTGAACTTCAGTTTCCTGTCGATTTCATTGAGAAATCGAAGCTGGAGCCTGAAGGTCGCGACTACAAAAAATTCGAAACGTAAACGTGAAATGAAAAAAAAGAACGTCAAAGATGTGAACGAGTTTGGGATGAGAAGAACAGCACTCGAGAGCTAAGGTTATTCGAGAGGAGAAAACGTTTTAGCTAAATCCGAGCTCAGTCAACATTTATGTGTGCAGTGAAAAAAAATATAGCTTATATATAAAATATAATTCAGTTTCTATGGAATACAGGAAGAATACTTGCATATATATTAATAAAGTAAATCCCTAGAAAAACCTTTTAAAACTCACTGAGACTGAGAAGAAACTTTTCCTTATTAAATTAAGATTTTTCTCTGATTGCAATTACCGCAATCCCCCCACGTTGGCGAGTTCGAAACTGGCACTGTTAAGTCTTACAAAAATCCCGGGCTTAACTAGGGATTGCCACGCCCACTGCCCGGCTGCCCCCGCCTCAATCATACTAAAACCTAATGCCAACAGCCACATGCGATGCTGCAACTGCAACAACGGCAACAACTGCAACGTCGGGTGGCAAACACTTGCCGACAACACGACGATCGGCACTCTGTGACAAGGCAAACAAAGCCGGCTAACAAGCGATGGCGGCCAAAAACCACTTTTGGCCGTAAAGACAAGAAGGCAGTCGGGCCCAAGCACAAGATATGGCCGAAAAGACTTAAGCCTGGCCCAGTTGGAGTCGACGAGGAGGGTCTGGGGCAGTCGGCAGTCGGAGGAAAGCAGCCAGTTGCAACTTATGAAAGTGCACGCAGTGCAGCTGCTGTGGCTGCCACAAAAAAATAAAGAAATAATTTCTGGAGTCCCTCGCTTTTTATGTTTGTTGGGGGTTTTCTCGCTGTTGCCTTGTCTAAAGGGGCAAAAGTTGTGCCGGCACAGCAGTAAGTCAGCATTTGGAACTTTTATGCTGGCGCACGCCCCTGCCCACACAAAAGGGGTAAGGATGCAGAGGGGTTGAAGATTCGCAAGGGGTAAAGATGACAAGGGGGCAGGCAGGTGGCCGGCAGGGGAGCGGAGATGGCGGCAGCCAAACGCATTAAGCGCGTGAGCAGCACAACAGGAGGACAATTTACACAGTGAGAAAATTATTATAAAAATATGATAATTTAGAAGGGATTACACGGATGATAAACTCTATAAAGTAATAGAGTAATTTTAGACTAGGATATATGCAAAATATTATACTTTTAAAGGCAATAAGTTTCAGGAATGTCTTTAATATGAGTATATATGAAATATAAGTTTTAGCTTAATAAAATGTAGGGTTTCACCATCAAGCTGCGAATAGATCTCTTTTATTTTTCGGTCTGGCAAAACCCCATTTCTCTCAGTGCATCAACGTTAACGAAGGCAGCCACTCTGATGGCGATGATGGCGATGGCGACGACGTGGCAAGTAAGTGCAATGGAAACGCATTGCGTTGGTGGAGCGGTTTGAGTGCTGGAAATCGGGGATTGGGCATCTGCGGATTGGGGTTATTTTGGGGGGATCGGGCCCATATAATTCGTAAGCTGCGAAACGTGTTTAAACACGCAAATACTTGCTTAAAAATAATACGCCAAACAAAGCAGCAGCACCACCAGCACACAAAAGCGGATGGTGAACACAATACTGGGGGCGGAAACGGAAGCCAGGACCGGGGCGTGGCTCTGCGGGTAGCGGGCAGAGGCCTCCACTGGGAATGGGCAACTTCGAACAGGAAGGAAGGCCTGGCTTGTATTGCATATGCCACAAGCTGTTGTAGTTGGCAAGTTTATGGCACAAAATAGAAATATGCATTTATTCTGCACACCATAATATTTTATGCGTTATTTCGCCAGAGAAGGTTCAGGGGTGAGAGCGGGCAATAACACCAGCGATTGCCAAGAAATGCATAAAGTTTTATAGTTGCTCATTTTTCGGCGGAGGTTTTTGCATCCCAGCGGCGAGCATCACGCATACGCCGGGTATGCTCCCCGAAAGTAAATCAATTTTTATGGCCACTCTGCTGCAACTAAGGGAACGCGTGCCATCGCACAAACTCAACGATAAGTACGCAGTTTGGCCCAGAAGTTTGTTGGCCAACAAGAAACCCGTTATCGCAGCCAGACAACCAAACAGTTCCCCCGATATTACTACTATATCAGTATCAGCCTCTACTATAAACTGTATAATTAATTAGCAACTGCTTCATAAATCTTACATTAACTGCACCTCCACTCGTGTATACAATGTTTTGACTTTTTTTAAAAATTAAACAAATTGCTCTCGCAATTGGTTTTCAATTATTATCATTTGTTATACTGCCCGATTGTGAAGCTAAATGACTTTACTGCCTGCATTTCAATTTCTGAATGCCCAGCTCTGTTTATTTAATAAAACGTGGGACTTTCAGTGTTTGGCTTGTGTGACATCATCATGCATTGTATTCTTCCATGCAAATTGAATGCTAATCAGTTGCAGAATACCCTGCAATGGGCAACGATAAAGGGATAATTGGAGTTTCGGAATCGAACTCAGTACATATTATTTAGTACAGTTTATTCTAGTACAGTTGGTATCGGTATGGATCTAAGGTATTTTCGGTTAAAGAACCCACGGGCACACTAAGCTAGCAAAGCCGATCTAGTGGGACTCCAAGAAAAAATAATAAGAAAAATTCTCTTGTTATTATTCTCTTATTTAAAATACATGTAAGAAGTAATATTAATGGGAGATGACACTACCCACAGCAATATATATTTTTTATAATGTTCCTAATATCATACATTTATGCAAACTAATTTTTATTTATTTAATTTTTATTTATTTATTTATTTTCCTATTAATATATCAATGCCAAAGTTTAAACAAATTAAACTAAAAGTCATAAAGTATGATAATATAATGTTTAAAATGCAATTGTGGTCGGCATACCCTACAGCGTTTAAAGTACTACTTAATTTTTCCCCCGCTTTATCATTCAGACTTCCTCAGTTAACAAATTGATAAATTTAAAGAACCATTAAGTTATATTTTATGCACTCATATAGCCGAAAGGAAGCCTCACAATTTAATGAGGCCCCATGCGAATGAATCAATGGGACTGCATAAATTAAGCTGATGACAACACACAAAATGCAAACAAATTCGCGAAAAGTATTTATATATAAAAACTTCGGATACTCGGAGCAGTACGTATCTGTATCTGTGTGGTCGTATCTGTGTGGGAATGGACTCATACAACGAGGAGGGCGTGTTTAAAGTCTTTTTTGAATGCGCGCCCATTTCCAAGAACTGCAGACTCAGAACAACAATGAGGCAACATCGCACGGCAGCAACATCACCCCAAAAACTCGCCTTAAAGTGAAGCGAGATTTACAGCGTGTACGACAACAATTTGCAGGCAGTGTGGGGAGAGGGCGGCGGGACTGGTCCTGGGTCTGGAGGGGGCGTGGCGTGGCAGAGCCGAAACGTGACCCACACAAAGTTGTGCAAAATTGTCTAAAAAGGGACGGCAGCCGAGCGGCAACAACTACAACATTATTTAATGCCTTTTTAATTAGATGCAGTCGGAGTCGCGTTCGCTGCATTCTAAAACAGGCAGGATGGTTATGGATATGAATCGACAGTTTCTGTACATATATATATATACTTGGGGCACATGTTTATGTCAGTTTATTATACAGTCGCTTTGATCTGCATACAAATTCAGATTACAAATCAATTTCGCATTTCGCATTTCGCGTTTCAAGTTTAATTTGGTTAGCTCACTTGGCGGACTGAGAGTCAAGCTTTTTATCGTCATCCCGAGCGGCTGCGAAATTTGCATATGATAAATTATTTATTGCCACGAAAATATACTTCGGTCCATCGCCCGCAAAAAGCTCGGCCAACTTTCCAGACTCTTTGCCAAGCTGTATTTGCATAGAAGCCCATTTCGTTGGGCCCTTTATCCCAGCCGCCCATCCATCCCCTTTCGATTTCACTCAAATCCTGCCCCTTATCCATTCCAAATAATCCTTTACTCACTCTGGAATTGCCTGGCATTCGTCTCCAGCACTCCGCGCAGGCTGCTCGTGTGATGGTGCAGCAGTTGCTCAAATTTTCCGGCGGCCTTGTCCCGCAGCTCCAGCTCCGTGGCGTTGTTGCAACAGCTTCCGCCGCAAATGGCGCCTGGAAGAGCAGGAGAAAGTGGGGGAGATTAGCAGGGATTAATTAGGTAAAACCACAGAGAGAGAAATTATGAGTAAGCCTACAACAAATTTAAATTGAAAAATATTCATCAGACCAAATATAGATGGTGAATAACCATAGCAGTATTTTAAATATTCTATCCATTAATGTCTTGGAAATATTTTGTATCTTAAACTTCCTGATGAGTAAGATCTGGCCCCGCTTATCCATCATCCGAGCTCATCTTCTGTGTCGCAATTATGGAAGGCCTGCTGCGCCTATATCATTTTCGAATTATCGCACAAATCAAATATTTACTCATGGGTCTGCGTGGGCGTGTGGGTTGTCTGGCTTAATTGTTTATGGCTTTAAAATGGCAGTGGGCGTGTTGGCCAGCTCGGGCCTGGCTGCAGCCACAACAAAGTGGCCAATAGTTTTCGATTGTCGGCGTGGGCTAAGCAATTTATTTATACGAGTATAAATACCATGCATGATAAGTAGAAGCCGTCGTCGTCGTCGTCGTGTTCCATCATTGGTGGTCGCGTTAATAACTTTTAAATGGCTCATAATTGCGAATTATTTTTCTGCTGCCGGTCAGGCGACACAAACGGAGCAGTTTTCCCGTTGCAATACTGTTGGCCATAAAACTCGCAGCAGGCTACAAAGTTTGGCCGCGTTGATTGTTTTTTCAGCTGCCACTAAAATCCGAGAGCATTCCACTAATGACAATGCTCAATTCTGCCACAAAAGGGGGGAGGAAAAGCGATTTTCAACTTACTAATCGCTCTGCCCCAGAAAGAGTTCTCTAATGAAAGAAGCCGGAGAAATGGGTCGAGGACTAGGACAATAAATATCTGGACAAAAGACCGTTGATTGCCGGGGCTTAAAAGATGTTGCGGAATTGAAAGGCAATTGTTTGAGCATTGCTATCTGCAAGATACTTATTCACTGAGCCTTAGAGATGGTGAAGCGAGTCGGTAAATTATACATCGATGCTAAATTAATAGAAATGGGAGTGAACAACTGTAACTCAAGGATATTGATTATATTCTATACACATATCTAAACAATTGATTGCTGAAAGTGTATTCATTTATAGTCCGAAATCCCGTCTATTATATAAACAAATATTTTATTCAATATCCCCAATACCTTTCGCCCTTCACCAACTATTCTGAATTACAAAACGTGCGCCATTAAATCTCCCAGTCCGGCCAAGACATATGTGTTAATGAGGGGACTCCCCTTGCCCGCTGGTGACATAAATTTGTGGAGAAGCAAATCGTGTGACAGGCTTTTTATGACAACTGCAATGACAACAGCAGAAACGACAGCGACTTTTATGGATGTGTTTCCCTCCAACGCCGCCACCTCTGCTTTGTCTTTATAGTTTATAATTTAAATTAATGGCTTTTACACGATGTTTACGGCCCCAACAACCTCTCACACAGCACAGCACAGACACAGCCCCATATCGCCGAGTGCCCCGATTCGGTGGCCATATGTTGCTGTCATAAAATTAGCAAGCGAAATGAATTCGAATTTGAATTTGAATTTGACGAAAGCCGATGCAGTCAGCATCTATTTCTGTGAAAGCCAATTACAAAAACATCAATAGTTGCAGTTAACAGCCCGAGCGTCGTAAGGCCATGACACATATTTGGCCTGGAAAACGAAACGGAAAATGACAACTGACTTGGCACAAAGGTGACACAAGCCCCGCCGATTGACCGGCTGCCAGTCAATCAAAGCTGACAGAGACGAAACGCAAACAGATTTTAGTTATGTGTCAATCGATTGGCACAAGACAAACAGGACTTCTCGAGTGGCCCAAAAGGATTTGGCTCCCTATTTTCTATTTTCTATTCTCGTGCTTGTGCATTGTACAAGTTATCGATTAGGGGCTCCCTTGGCCATGATGTGTTTATGCGTTTTTGCAACTGCCCGGCCATAAATCGGACCAGAGGGGCGGCGGCCCACCCTTCCGCATGGCAGTGGGCCAGAACCGAAACCGAGGCAGACTCCGAGGCGTCACTCAGCCAGCGAGTCACTCTGTCTGGGGGCAAAGTAAAAATACTGGAAAATGTCCAGGATAAAAAACGATGGAAGGACAACAGAAACTGAGGAGAAAGTGGATGTGGAAAACGGTAGCCTGAGCAGGTTAAACCTGTACGGACAATGTTTGGGGAATTCTTCGCAACGCCTGCAACTCTTTCCCTGTGTTCTCTGTGGCTCAAGAGCCCAGAGCTCGAGCGGCAGAAATTCAATTCAATTGCTGCAGCGTGCATGCATACCGGGCTCTCGTCCTCTCGTCCTCGTGCCCGCATACATATATCATGATGTGGCCCAGAAAAGTATGCTATGGCAAACTGGTTCTGGCAACGTCCTGCCAAATTGCAAAGGAACGTGAAAGGAAGTCGAAAGCAGGAGAGAGAGAGTGAGCCAAGGGCTGGGGAGACCTGGAAAGCGAACGGAACTGTGAGAGGCAGCTGACACAGAGAGAAATGATCAGAAAATCGGTCAGGAAATGCTTTAAGCCTTCAATGAACCATGCTAAAATGGTTACCCTTTCTGTGCAAGTGGCTTGCTATGTGTTCTTTGGGTTCTTATATATATATGTGGATATATAGTAGGGATATTAGCTATACAAGTTATTTATAGGAGCCAATTTCAATTCAAATCATATTTAATATTTTTGTGTCTTAAAAATATAATTTTGTAAGGCCAAAGTCTCAGCGATATATATATTTTGAGAAGCTATTCTAGTTTATGTTTTTTTCCTTGAAATGTCAAATATTCTTTTGCTTTCTTGTGTTATTATTATATCTTTTCCTCTGTGCTGAAGAGTCAAATGGTTTGGGGTGTAAAAAATGCAAATCTCATGCATGGCCAGAAAATGCTCTGCCAAAAATACCAAGGAACGGCCCTGACCGCAAAAAGGAAGGGGGGAAGCTGCAGCTGGGGAGTGAGGCTGGCCCTCCCGTCTCCTCTGCACTCATTCCCCTCCCTTCAGCGCAGAGGCTCTCTATATTTTCAGGCCTTGTTTTCCAGCCTGTCACCGCAAATGCAACTGACGACGTGTGCGAATTTGTTTACTGTAATTGTCTTCACTGTGGCCTAGAGGGGGCGGAGTACGCACAGCCGGGCCTACACACACACACACACATGCAAATATGTATAGTGAAGTACTATATATACCCGCAGAGATAGGCTCTGGTTCTGTGGTTACTGTCTTTTGGCATTAGCCAAGTTGGCTGGCAGCCAAGAAAGCGCTTAGCCCGCAAAACACTTGGCTCGGGGAGAGGATCTAGCATACCTTGACATATTTCGAGTGTCCTTACTCCGCCTCCGCCTCCGCTCCACTAGTACCCATCCTTGGGCGGTCCTATCCCTGTGGCACATGCTACTTGTATGCGTTTTCAATTTGCACAATTTACTGTGAACGTGTTGATAATAATGAAGCCAGGACCCCGGAGAATTTGCGTTGCATTTGCTGCCCGTCAAAATGTCGGAAAGTTGGGCCGGCTGCCTGCTCGTAATTAAAACAGATGCCTGCTAGCTCTGCAGTAATATTTTGACAGGCAGTGTATGCGAATTTATGGCTCTCCGAGAGGCAGAGGCAGAGGGGAGCTATACGCGTTTAAGGTTCACAGCATTAATTCTTACCAGGTATCCGGTAATGTTTTAAGATTTCCTCAGGTTAATTTAAATTAATTATCATTTAATTTGGAATGTAATAATAGTACAAATACCTTTCACATAATTTTAATCTGCAGAACTAAATTATTTATGCATGCTCTCTATCTCTGATTAATCTTATAAGATTTCCTCAGGTTTATTTAAATTAATTATCATTAATTATTAATATGGAATGTAATATTATAAATATGGAATGTAATAATAGTACAAATATCTTTCAAAAAATTTTAGACTGCAGAAATAAATTATTTATGCATGCTCTCTATCTCTAATTAATTTCATAAGATTTCCTCAGGTTCATTTAAATTAATTATCATTTAATATGGAATGTAATAATAGTACAAATATCTTATACATAATTTTAAACTGCAGAAATTAATTATTTATGCATGCTCTCTATCTTTGATTAATCTTATCTTATTATATTTATCTATTTATAAATTACTCATATATTTCCACGTAAAATCGCTTCTTAGTAACCATATTTTGATAGTCACTGTGCCAATAATTGATATATTTCAGGTCTTAAAGAAGCTATTTGTTAGCTTATATAGAGAACCATTTTATCAGCCACCAAAAATCTAAGCGAGCTTGAATGTTTACCGAGTGAAATATACTTATATATTTGTGTTCCGAGAAGTTTCATATGTTTCGTGTATAATTTACGACCTTGATTGAAAATGGATTGGCTCCCCACCCCTCAGAAGGCCCAGCAAATAGTCGAAACGATTGCCAGAGGCCATAAATTCCCTAATAAATTTACGAACGTGCAACACTCGACACTCGACTGCAATGCAAACCAAATAAAAACATCCGTCGCGGTCTCCGTGGCTCACTATCGCCGCCACTGGCAAGGGGGTGTTAAAGCGGCTATTAAAGGTGGGTGAGAGAGGGCCTGCATGTCGCACACAATAATTTCATTTTAGTTTAATTTTTTTATCAGAAATTGTTGACAACTACTTGTCAAACACGAACAATTTGTGCAGCGGCAGAGGGCGATAACAATTAAGTCAACAAATGTCTCTGGCCGGGGCCAGGGGTTAGGGAACCCCATATCGATGTGCTTGGCCTGCTGTCCGCTTTATGGTTCGTCGGTTTCTGTTTGCCGTTATGACACGTTTGGCCCAAACATAGATCATCGCCAGATCTCTGTTTTCCCCTCTCCCCATTTTCACTTTTCCATTTCCACTCCTGCAGTTGCCCCTTTCTCATTTCCCCTTTCCGGAAGACAGCCTTTCGTTCGTTGAACTATGCCCGTAATATTTAGCCAAGGCCCCTATAATATATTGGCCACAATTGTTGTTATTGCCATTTCAATATCTTATCGAGGTCGCTTTCATTTGAGCCGATTCAATGTCAACCGAATGTTTGCCAACCGCAACTGATATAAATTGTGTCAGCTTCCGAGGCAGGTAAATCCCTTGCTAAAAAATATACAGGTGGTACAGTGAAACGTAGGTAAAGTCAATCTTAATTGGAGAGGATTTTTTATTAGACTCTGTTAAAATTGTATTTAACTTGTAGTGATAGGGAGACTTATTGGTTGAATAATTATTTTAAATTCAAATGTAAAATAAGCAAATAAAATCTATTTATTTAGTAATTAAAATATTTTAATAATTCTGGAGTAACTCAACCCCGAAGGAATGCAGTATCTTGATACGAGTCCAAAAGGAACTCTGGACTTTGGCTAATATTATTAGTAATATTTGATTATTTTCTTCTCTTATAAAATGAATACCTTTACACTATATTTATTATCTATATTATAGATATTATGTATAAATACAAGAATCATTTAGTTAGACATTCTGATTTCCCATATTATATTCTTTTATTACCGCATTTAGTAAATTGTCAAAACTTTTCAAATTCCTATATAGTCACTTGCCACCGTTAGTGGCATTTTCAATTATTTGTTATTTTGCATATGTTTGCCAGCGATTATTTGGCATTGCAGCTGCCACGCGGGAAAATCCCAACAATTCTGCTGGTAAATTGTTAATGTGCCGCATAAGTTTTCAATTTGTGTGGCAAATTCCGCACGGATGCGAAGCTAACTTGCAACATTGCTGTTGCTGTTGCTGCTGCTGCTGCCGCTGACATCGAAGCTGGCAGATTTTGGCGCCACGTCTGCGTGGCATGTAAAATTTATTGCGGCGGCTGCAGCGACAATCTCCTTGCCATTTATTTGCATTCGCATTTGAATACGCACAAATGTATCTGGCCGTAGATGTATCTGTATCTGAAGGCGCTCGCTCAGCTTCCTTTGCTCTGCACTCCGTGCTAATCTCGCAATGAAAATGTCAGCCGAGATTATGCGTGGCAAGTTGCCGGCTCTTAGTTGCCAGTTTCTAGTTGCCAGTTGCCAGCTGCTAGTTGCTAGTTGCCAGTTGCCAGTTGCCAGTTGCATGCCCCCATATTTGGCTTACATTTCGGCAGGCGCCAGGCAGACGCGTCCAAGAAATTCCCGTTGTCGTCGGCCGACTGCCGCATGAAAATGATTAAAAATTTAATTGAAAAGCATTTTAGCCGCAAATTGCAGTCGCCGGCGGGACAATTATTAATTATTTAGATTTATGGAGCAGCAGGGAGATACTTGTCTGTGCGAGTTCAGTCAATCTATATGCAAATGCAGCTAGCTGGCTGCCGAGCGGAGAATCTCTGACCGATCGGATCGTGATCTGCACTTTGTCTCAAGCGACGGATTGCAAATATCTGGCGGATTTCAAATGCAGCGGCCAAAGAACTTCGGGCCAATGCACAGCATCCATCAGAACTGCCAAACGAATGGCATATTACAGGGTCCCTCTATAAATAAAACTCAAATGCACATCCTCGACCCAACTCATTCCCATGATCACCATCGCGATGATGATTCACCCCAGCCTCGATCAAGACAAAGGAACGGGCAATAAATATACTTAAGTAAACAAAGAAATCGAATTACACCAAGATGGTCGCAGGCAAATGTTAAACACACAATTCCAAAATAAACGAACAACAAAATGTTCAGCTTACAAAGGTTCATTGGTTTTCCTCTGTTTTTGGGAAGACAAGAGAACAAACGAAAACAAATAATTGAGGAAATTGCTGACAATAAGCAAGCCAGGCGCAGGCAGCAGCCTTTTATAATTAAAACCAACTCAGCTGCTGCAAGTTGCCAAGCTGCCACACTGCAACACTGCTGCACACAGGGGCTGCAACAACAAACAATTGCAAATTATACAACTGGGCGCCCAGCAAATGGAAGCCGTTGTAATCGGCTAATATCGGGGCCCGCCCTTGCCTCTATTTCTGCTCATATATTATTTATATTTTTTTTTTTGCACTGCAGCAGTTGTGCAAACATCGGCGGCAAACAAAAACACACAAACCAAATGGCCACGAAACAAATGCTTCCCAACTGCACCGATTCCTGCGCTCCCAGGCGCCCAATGGACGTGGCCAGCTGTCCGATGGCGATGGCGACTCCGATTCCAATCCGATTCCCGATGCCCCGCACAATGACACACTGGGGAAAACAAGGCACTGCAATCAAGGAAATCAACGCCCTCAGAACTGGCGGTAATAATTATTCCCCTGCCTTGGCCTTTTCCGTTTCCGATTAGGAATGAGAACTTCTGGCAACTAAGTTTCTCAGAAATTAAGGCCTTTAAAGACTTGTTATTTATTACAAAATACTTACTAATTCTAAAATGATATTGTAATTCTCCATTCAGTTTGTTAAGTAGTCATAGTAATTGCCAGACTAGTTGTAAAAAATTCTAGATGATCTCCCAGAAGTGCATCTTTCTTTTCCGTTTCCGATTAGGAATGAAACTTCTGGCAACTAAGTTTCTCAGAAATTAAGGCTTTCAAAGACTTATTATTTATTACAAATTATTTACTAACTCTGAAATGATTTTGTAATTCTTCATTCAGTTTGTTAAGTAGTTATAGTAATTGCCAGACTAGTTGTAAAAAATTCTAGAAGATGTTCTCTCAGAAAAGTATCCCTAATTTCAAGACCCATTCCCCAAGTGTATCGCCTTACTAATGGCGATCTAGTTGCTGGCATTGCTGCTGTGCTGCGGCTGCAAATTGCTGCGGGTAATCATAGTGCATGTTGCATGCAAATTAACGCATCAACAAGCCCCGCGGAGGGGCGGTCGGCGGAGGCTGGAGCCACTGGGGGAAATCTGCAGGGGACCCCGCATAAATGCCATTTTATGGGATTATGCCAATGGGAAAATATGCGCTCCGGCGGAAGGCCTTTGCCTTTGCGGCTGCAACGTCTGGCGCTGCTGTTGCTGCTGCTGTTGTTGCTGTTGTTGGGGTAATCCTATTGTAATTAACTTGTTTTTCTGCCGCTTCTGCCGCCAAATGTCATGCCGGCAATTGCCAAGCAAAAACCGATGGGCTTAATGTACGCAAATTTCTTCTGATTGGCGTTGGGCTCACACGTACAGCCTTTAAATAAACCTTTGCCAAGGGGAATACCGAAAGGGATCTTGAGAAATGAGACTCATCAGGTTCATTATCGGAAATGATTGGCTAATAGTAGCTCGCTCTATAATATAGCTAAATTATTGAGTGTTGCTGACAAGAGAGCAACAGGCGGCTGATCAGATTCTGGGAAATACTATTCCTGGTTCTTGGCAACAATAAACATAAAATTGTAAGAGTGCTAAGATTAACAAGTAGCAAACTGTGGCTACTAATGACAGGGTTCTCGAGACAAATAGTTGAAGTTCCAACCAAATAGTGAGCGATTGTAGTGTTAAGATTGATCTGATCTTATTAGATCTTGCCAAGACTAAATTGTAAATGTTAAATACTAGATACTACCCCTTCCTAAACTTAAGATTTAACCGCAAACAGTCGCAAGATTAAGAAACAACATGTTGCCGCTGTCCCCAAAAATGCTTGAGCTGTAAAATCCGAATGGCTCATTAAATACCCGACTTTATTGCTGACAGCACAGATTTAAAAGTACTGGCTGCAAGTTTAATTAAACCCGAGCTGGGTGGCTGTTGCTAATGGTGCCATAGCCGGCGCTGATAACGACCGGCTACAATTTACTAAATATGGGCCAGGCCATCCGATGCGATGCATTATTATTGCCTATACTATATGGACGGAAAGTAATAGCGGACTATACAATTACGCTCTCGAAGCGAAGTCTCGTGTTTCGAGTGCTGGCGGGTGTAATTCAATGCAGGTTGAAAATGCAAAGTTCGCTCAAAAAATGTGGAGCAGCCGAAGTGAGTTATGACAGCTCTGAAACATAAGGCCCCGGCGCAATTGGGTCACATTTAGTTTTGGACAATCGGATTTTAGTGCTGCCGCCGTGGTAAATGTTAATGTTATTCTGGCACTTAGGCAGCCGCAGTTGCAACGCACAATCCAGGCCACATAAGCCGGAGCCAAGGCCCGGACTCAGCATAAAATAAAATAAATATAATAAAGCCTCTCTGCCTCTGTCTCTCTTGTTTTTCTTGGGGCGTGAAGTGGATTTTTGGGTCAGTCCAACGAGGGAGAGAGAACAGAATTCCAGGAGAAGGGATGGCTGCTGGGGCCCTGCCCAGTTTGCATTGTGTAACTAACACACAACATAGTTGGCATGTAGTTTGTTGCATGTTAGTGGCTTTTAATTATATGTTGATTATGTTTCGGAGCAGTATCAGCAAACAACAGCATCGAGACAGCTCGGAATTGTGGCACGTACGGCGCAGACAATAGAAACCCCTCTCCTGCCCCACTCTCCTTCCACACCCCGTGCTGACTTGCGGAAAATACTCGTGGCCAAAGCGGAGAAGAGCTACGAAAAATTCAATTAGTTTTGTGTTTGCGCATTGCATGACAACAATGAGGGCTCTGGTTCTCTGCTCACCAGCACCTAGCAGCTAGCACCTAGCCTCCCTTCCCGAACTCCCTCGTAAATGTTTATTAAATTGAGGAACGCCAAGCGGAGTGAAGGTGGCGGCCAATGAGCTTAGCTAGCGATTGGCATAGTCTCCTTTTAATAGGATCTCTGCAAATAGCTGCTGTCAATATGGCTAATTGTGGGACACAAAAGGTAGAGACTAGCAAAGAAGTTGAGATGGTATTGGGAGATAGGTCTTTAGCTGAGACTTTAAATTGTTAAGGCCTTCTCAGAGAGTGATTCATTCTCCAAAAAAATATACAAAACAAAGTAAAGACGAGGGAAACCCACATATTAGAAAGAAAAACCTTATAATTGAAGTCTAGAAATACGGTTAAGACCCAGAATATCTTGCAGACACCATTAATGTTATTTTTCCAGTAATAATATCACAGTTTAGACTGTAACATCTCCATCTGTGAGCCAGCCGCACAATGCCAGGAGGTGGAACAATAAAATTGCAATTTACCTGAGACGTGTTCAATGCTTCAATATTTGCCTAACTCTGGACCCAGTGCACCCACACTCGGACTCGGTTAAGAGGGAAATAAAATCCATTGGACGCCAGATCTCTAGTCTCGACTCGTTTGGCAAATGCCCGCAAGTCTTCTTTTCGACAGTTTTATTTCGGGGTAAAAGCCGTCGCAAGTGCAGCACAAATTGCGCATACGCCGCATGGGCCGCAGCCGAGTTGAGGCCCTGCAGGCAGCGATTTATCGGAGGAGGGAGTTTGCTTTTTGTTGGTCGAACCCGAACCCGAACCGGCACTAAATAGTTGCCTCACAAATTTAGCCGTGGCCATTTCATCGTCGGAGATTTTCAATTACGCCCACAAACCAGTGCGCTTTACGCTCTCGCCATAAAAATCCGACTTGATGCGGAAAAGGTTCCCATTGCGAGCCCGGGAGATGCGGAAAGGGTAAATCGAAAAGAATAAATATTGAGTTTTGGCGCTAAAGCCGGCGGAGCAAGCTGAGCAAACAGAGAGGGCCCCACAAGAGACGAGAGCAAACAATGCTGGAGATTTTCATTTTGGTTTCCTTGGCTTTTCCACTGGCTCTGGCCCATTGTCTTACCTATCAGTCAGTCAGTCGCTGGTCCTAGGATCTGGCTTGGTTTATCTTTTTATGCCGCTCACGTAGGTCGCTTGGGGCGAGGAAAATTTGCCAAGTTTTACCACAATGACTCGGGCCATACATGAGTATTTTCTCGCCTCGTTTGTGCGATTTGTTTTGTTTTATCTTGCATTTTTATAATTCACGTGCTTGTTTATTTACCCGTTCCCGCCGCAAAAAATTAAAAAAAAAACAGCCAAGGAAAATAAAACAACAGCCCAGAACCGACGTCATCGTTCTGCTTTGATTCTCTGGACCATACGAATTTCTGCGGAAAAGTATCTTCGCATTTTCGCTTTTCCTTGGCATTGTTTGAATTACACGAATGTTGCGAATGCGTACAGATAGAAATATGGTTTCGTGGTCTGCTTCGTTTCACGGAAGCAATTAGACGTACTCATATAGCCCGCCCGCCTTCATTCATAGGAACGAATTTTCCCGCTTTTCTTGGGCGTGGGCTGTGCGCTTTTATTTTTAAACGCGAAAAGATTCGGTGAAATTTCTGCCTCACTTTATATGCATAGGGCAAGTACAATGGAATGAATAATGCATACGAAGATGCTCGCAGTTTTTGGCAGCAAGAAAATTGGTTCGAACCCAGTCGCAACTCGGTATGTTTAAGCAGAGCAAATATTGAGAGAATTTAAATACTAATCCACTGGTTTTTGGTTGCTTTTAATGCCTGAATTTAAGATGAGGAATTCATTACAAGTTGGAAGTAAAAAGGGAAGTTAGGTGAGTCTCTCACAGACATTTGCTTAAATAATTAATGACTTCATTTGCCTAAGCAGCCCTCAATAAATAACAGCTAATGTAATATTTTTCATTAGAAATTGAAGGAGCTTTAGGGTCTCTGTAATTAAGCCTCTCGTTTCCCTAGACTCACTCTGATAATTCAATTATTTAAATAGTGCAAAATTAGTTAGCAATTTGCTAAACTCATTCAATTAACGCAAACTACAGCTTTATAAAATACAGTCCCTAATTAAATAATATATTTTTTATTGATATTCCATTAAGTAAGCCATATATATTTAAATTTAATGCCCCTGCCATAATACCGGGGCTTTAATAAATGCTGAATAACCACCATGTGCTGTTACACTCAAAGTCGGCTAGGCTCTAAAGCGGGCTTAATTCCAATGCACTTGGCCAATTACCGAATGCCGGCATATAATTTCCAATTTAATAGCTTCATCATCTGCGGTCTGCGGTCCAAGGAGCAAGTTTTCCCGGCTGCGAGTGGGCCGAAGTCGATGTCGCCTTCAGATAATATGTGGTATATGCCAGTACCCCTCTGTCCCTCCCCTTGGAGCCGAAAGTGCAAACTGTTGTAAGCAAAGCTGTTGACAATATTTTCTGTTTCTGTTTCTCCGGGGCGTTGTAACGCCTCTCTTCGCACCTCATTAGACTCGATTGCAAAATGCAGGCTTTGATTCCGACTCGGATTGGGACTTTCGGGCGTGGGCCGATCAGCCAACCCAGTTTGCCAGCCGCACAATTTGTAGTGTGTGCGAGCTTATTGATTTCTATGGCTCTTAAACCGGCCAAGACTCGTGGCAAGTGTGGCCCAAAGGCAACTGACTGCGTGGCTGAATGAGTGGAGGAGTGATGGTGAGGGCAGGGAAAAAGGTAATCATTTTTGGGAAGATATTCCTAAGGATTCCTGTTTAAATTAATTACTTAAGACTGTTATATGGAAATGATCAATGCTTAAACGTATCATTATCTAAATGTATCTATAAGAAATATTACAGCATATCACATCAATATCCATATTGTAAATATGCTTAAGAGACGGTTCGGATTAACAAATAGATAAATATTATTTATCTATACGAAACATTGCCTTTAAACTCAATATTAAAGTCTAAAGTTCCCCCTTTTCTACAGAGATATATCGCCATACTTTGCCAACCCAAGTTGTAGCTGCTGCATAATGCATTCGAGTCGCTGGTTTATGCGGTCGTGTAATTGTTTTTTGTACACAGCCAGCGACGTTCACATAAATTTGTAATTACGTATACGACACGTAGGTGCCTCGGCTTTTTGTTGCCTTCAATTAAACAGTCGCATGCTCTGCCAACTTCCTTATAAAGTTTTTTGCTTTTCTTTTCGGTTCGATGCCAATTTTGGGCCGTAATTTATGCGTTTTTTTGTGACTGTAATTGCAGGCCCAGAGTTCTCCCTGGGGAAGAGGTATCGCCTTAAATTACAGTGAGTAGTGAGCAGTGAACAGCGAGTAGTGAGTAGTGAGCAGTGAGTAGTGAGTAGTGAGCAGTGAAAGTTGCCTCAGTTACGAACCGAAAGTTGAGTGTAATTATTCGAGATCCCTTCAGCCTCAGTGCAATTAAAAGCGCATTAAAGGGACTTTCAGACTTTCCCACGCACCCGAAAGTGAATTGATTATGCTGGTGCGAACCGAGTCGCCTTGTCGGCCATTCTGCATTTTGGCTGGCGAGTGAGTCACTCGATTCACTCGGTCATTAATCAAAATACCCTTGAACCGAGCGTATGACAGGCAAAACATAGTTTCTGAGTTCTGAGTTCTGAATTGAACAGGCCTTGTTGTCACTCGTTAAGAATAGAACAGAAAAGCGAAACTATTTCCAACACACATAATTGACAGCGAGCAGTGAGCGGCAAATGGTGGGCGTGCGGTGCTCGATGCTCATTTGAATGCTAAGAATTTTCCTCCTCATTGTCCATGCACACACACACACACACACACACTCAGTAAAGACTCAATTTGTGCGACAGCATTTAGTACAACCCAGAGGGGGAGGGAAAATCTGAATGAATGCACAGTGGTGTCTGTGCGAGTGCGTGTGCGTGACACTCGCTGAATGAATTTTCCCAACTGCAGCGACACGCTCGCCTGCATAACTGACTGACTGAGCGAGTGGGGCATTGACAGACTGAAGGACTGAATGACTGAGTGACTGAGCGACTGAGTGACTGAGCGACTGAGCGACTGACGGACGCATGTTCCCCATGGACGTGTGCTACATATTTCACAAAACATAAACATGGCAAAAACAATCCGACAAACAACATTTGCATTTTTAAAGAGAAAAGCATAACGAAATATTTGGAAAACCACAATTGACCGGCTGCCTGCACGGAACTACGAGTGCCCCTAAATTAATGGGTGCAAATACTGGAAATTGTTCAGGGGAAAGGCCTTAAATGAATGCAATTTTCAGAAATAATAACCGAGAGTGGAATTAGAGAATTAATTTCTGCCTCGTGTCGCTCAGAGTTAAATATTTAGCATATGTGATGCGCATGCACAATTGTTTGCATTTTTTCTCATTATTTGCATTGCTAAATGTATCTGTCAATCGACCTATCAATTTGTCAACTGCCTGTGTCTATACTTTAGATATTTATCTTGACGCACCCAGATGGCCAGTCTGTTAAACCCGCAAATCAAATGGGTTATTCGCCACTTGTTGCTGGGGGGATTTTCATAGGTTTTAGTTGTTTTATTTTAATGGCTAGTATACGCCTTGTGTTGAGTGTATTTCTATTTTGGCTGAGTTATGAGTTATGGCCCAGTTTGCTCCACGCTCTGTGATCATGTCTCTGCAATTTGCATGACCACTAATTGCTGGTCGCATTTTCAGCGAGTTCGGACTAAAAAATGCTAACCAGTTGCCAGGAACTATTGTGTGGAATTTTTATGGTTTTACCGGAACTTAAGTCGGGAATTTGTGGAATTATTTTTGCTCTTGTCAGAAGGATGGCTGCGCATGCTCTGGTCTCCTTTGGCTGTCGCTCAGTTGCCCACATAAATCACAAATTTGACACTATTGAGGCAGCCGCCGCTCCACAGACAACATATATGCATATAGCCAGATATCTGCGTATATAAGGGAGGGGGCCTCCAGTGACATGCGTCGTTTGCTGTAAATTTATGCGCCGAGGTGTTGGCGTTGCTGTTGCGCTCCGAGCAATCTCCATGTTGCTGCTGCTGCTGCTGCTGCAGTTGCTGTTGTCGCTGCAATTGGTGTTGCTGGTGTTGCTGCTGTTGCCGCTGGGCGTGTGTGTCCGCTGACATGTAATTAGTGCGATCTCAACACTTCTGTTGCCGACTTTTTTTGTTGTCGGTAATTTGCTATGCAGACTCGCGAATATTCAAATTCAATTGCCACACTTTCGTGCTGGGTGGGTGGCAAAAGCGATTAAAAATATATATATTCCATATGGAAATCACCTTCAGCGGAATGCAATGAATAATTTGTGTCCGAAAGGATCACTCAAGTGTCTTGCCTTGGATATATTTGAGCTAATTTACACACAGACAGAAACTAGGACTGATTTGTATTAAATAAATGAATATATAGCATTTAATAGCAAGTATATCTTATGATTTTTAAATTGAATTGATGGCAGTCCTCTTGTAATGCTACGGAATGTAAATATTTCATTAATGATCAGTGGAACTTGAGCTGGGGCTTTAAATCTATATATATTTAACATCAATTTCTTTACTTTTATACAAGCAAGTACATATCACTTAAAGCTATATATATGTCTGATTTTACTTCACAATTTTCATGGCTTTTCTCAGCTGAAAGTCTGAATGAAAAGCCCGCAAGTTGGCCTTTATAAAAATGCAATTTTTTCTGTTTCAACCTAATCACGCATTCGGGAGTCACCACAAAGGCCGAGTGAGAACTTGGCTACTAAGCAAGTAAGCAGAATAATTAAAGCAGAAATTGCTGCAGTGATTAAGCAGAGCTGGGCTCATTCACAAAGCTGACATCTGGCTGGCGAGTGGAACATTAATCAACCGGCATAGTTCTCCATCTGGCCAGCCTCCCGCTTCTGTCTGACTGTCTGGCTGTCTGCCTGCCAACGAGCCTTAGATGTATGTACGAGTTGTCAAATGTGCATGTGGATATAGAAATAGTTTGGCATAAATATGATGTATGGCGACTGGCCCCATTATGGAAAACATGTGAAAAACTGCACGCGATCATTAGACAAAGGCACCCAGCTCTGCCAGTACAAAGCCTTGCCATTGAAAATGATTTTCGCAGGGGGAGCTGTCGAAAGATTAATGACAGCCCCAAACAGCAGGCATGCACATGGATATTTATGTGTGGATATGGCTATGGATATGGATATGGCTATGGATAGCAGTGTGTATTTGTGCCTATATGCAAGGCCTTGGCACAGGCTCAAATTAATGATACACTTGCAGTTTTGTTTTCTTGTTTTCCCTTTAATTGAATTACAAACGAGCGGATAGAGAGGAGTCGGAGGAGGAGGAGAAGCTTGGGTTCCAGCCTCGGGAATTTATCATGTGCCAGCTGCCGCAATTGCAGGAGGGGAGTCCAGGAACAGAGTCCTAGTTGCACTCCGGGGGCTTCAGGCCCCGACTTCAAGGATGATTGAGAGTCGGAAGTTTAAAGGCACTGAGGGTCGGCTCAGAGGGTAAATGATGCAAGCGAGAGTTTCTAAATAACTCAAAGCAGTATATAATGACTCTTAAGCTATTACATATTCCCTTCTTGGTTGAAAGTATGAATATGTATATTATTAATATGACTATATATAACTACCTCGACCTATGTTCAGCATAAATTCCTGATAGCTGCCCCTTTAAAGTGACACAAAATAGGAAACAGCTTTCGTATCTCAACTTCAGCCCGCATTGCAGCTCTCAGTCAAGGTGAGACTAAACCTCTGTTCGCACTTCAGCAACTTTCGCACCTTGTGGGCTGGAAAGGACACGGACTGAAGAGAGAGGGAACAATGGGACTGGCAGAAGGACTTCGGGCCAAGGACCTTCGTTAGCTGTCAAGTTTACTTGTGCAACGTTTTGCAGTTTTAATGAGTTGCAAGAGTCAGCAAATTGTCTTGACTCATCCCTGCCGTCCATCTAACGATGCGTAGCCATATGCCTCCATTTGGCTGTGGTTTTTGGCTCTGGGAATAAACCTGTTCTGATGATATATACACACCTGCAAAGAGAAGAGAGACGAACACAAAATTAATAAGTTATGCGATAGCGCAAATTAAGATGAATGTCATAATTTCAATAAAAATGAAATCTATTTTGGAAAAACGACGAAATGCTGGCAAAACCAGTTGTGGGACAGATTGTCTCACCATTTTCAGTCCGAGAGTATCTCGACTTAATGGTGGATACAACACGCGCCCACACACACTCCAAAGTGGCTCTGGCTTTCGGCCAGACTTTGATTCGGATTTGGAATATTGGAATATGGCCTATGCTGGGACCCAGAGACACCAATTTCAGATGGCTTATCGCGTGAGGCCTGCATAAATTTCGATTTCTCGCTCTTTGACAATATTTGTATTTATTTTGTTGTCTTTCCGCTTGTAGTTCCCTGTTTCTTTGCCTAATTTTTGGCCATTCTTCGGCGGCCGGCTTTGTTTGGCAAATTGCTTGCAGCCCGGCAGAAACGCAACCCAAAATAAATATCGAAAAAGAAAACACAGCGAGCGGCCAAGAAAACATTCGCCAAAGTTCATGTTTCGAACAATTTAACTTTTGTTTTCGGTTTTGCACCCTGCCAAAACAAGGCGATGGGGGCGTGGCCGCAGTCGCATATAACTATACACTATGGCATAGCACATATACATATGTGTTTATATATATTCCCTGTCTGCTGTCGGCTCGCTTTGATATTAAATCGTCCGACAACAACAACCCCACGAAGGCATGAGGAATGGCCAAAAAAGCCGGCGAGCTGGCGAGCTGGCGAGCGTGCTAGCGACTCGTTTATTTTCTTTTACAAAAATTATGTCAGAGGGAGGCGAGATTCTGCTCTATAGAATATGGCAGAGAAACCCACGAAAATGCCACAGAAAATGGCAAATAAAGTCCGAGAGCTAAAACGGCAAAAATGCTGCCCATGGAAGCGGAAGCAAATTGTACAAAATGTCTAACCCCCGGAATTGATTGGATAGAGATAATGCCAAGTCAAGTTAAAGTTCTAGATGCGCAAAGATTTTATTTTCAGATTGAATTTCCTTCTGGAAATCTCGCATTTTTTAGGGGTGCGTAAGGATAAGAGTCCTTTTGCCCGAACTTGTCTGAATAGGAAGCCAGAAATCAAGTTAGGTTTATAGTAGCGCAACTCCAGTTGTATTCAAATATTTCTGAGGCACCCCTCTGATTTCTAAGGCTTATATAATTTAATGCTTCCATTTATATTTTATAATGATTGCTTTAACTTGAACTATATTTCTTAAGTTTTTCACGAGCCTATTTAATTTGCTGACCAACCTTGGCAACAACATTTTATGAGTAATCAAATAGTGACATAGACACGTTCTCTGAAATTCAGTGGCCGAAAAACAATAAATTAAAATCCTCCACGGGTGAGAAAGCACTTCCAACAAAGTTGGGGGACTTGGCTAATAACGGACACATTTTTAAAACGTGTCAGAAATATAAAGAATAGTTTTGCCTGTCCAAGAGAGAGCGAGAGTGGCGGTTCCATTTAATTTCGTCTTTTGTGGCGTTGGCCAAAAATCTTGGCAATGCTGTCACATAATAAACGTCAACGGAAGCAATTTATTTGTTAATTATACATTTAATTTGCCATGCGAACAAGGGAAGGTAAACAATAAAAGTCGAGCATGGACAAAGGCAACTCAATGAATGCTTTTCGGGCTAAAAAATGGAAAAGTCTACTCGGACATTTGAATATTCATAGGCCTGGTGCGGTCTGTTGCCTGGTGGTCATTTCGGATCGCGCTATTTCGGATCGTTTGGCTCGGAAAGTCAAAGTCGTGATATATCAGAGCACTCTGACCGTAGAGTCGTGCCCGTCTGGGTTCGTTCATGTCTCTGTCCGAGGCTCATTTGCATGTTACAAGTGTATACAATTAAAAAATGGAAAAATTACAAAAAAATGCCCATAGCCCGCCGTCGAATGGCTGATTAATAATCATTTTTGGCTACGTCAGAGGGGGCTAGGGAGTGGCCCCGCCAATAATTAATGTCAATTACGCATTGTTGAACACCGAAAAGCATTTAGGCTGGAACGCTGTCTTGTTATTGCTCTTGAGAGTATTATTGGAGCCATAGGTGAACCTTGTGTCTTGGTTGTGTCTTAATCTGCGGCGGCTCTCAATGCACACACACTCAGCGGCTAATTTGTATTCATTAGTTGGCCCCGCACTGCAGCCTGTAATTTAAAATCGTTAAAATTTTAATGAGGCGTTAATAATATGGTTTTTGTTTTACCCTCAACCCCTAGCTCCACCCCTGGTGACCGTGTTCCAGTCCGCGTCTATGGTCTCTGTCTTTAATTTTCTGGTCGCAGTCGTTGTCGCCGACATTGTCATAGCTTTTTACTGCAAATGAGTGCCTCGGTCCGTGCTAGTTCCTTCGCACCACCAGTCCTGCACTGAGAGGAATATTTTATATATATAACTACCATATTAACCCAACAGGGAAATGGGAAACCCCTCTGAATAATGTTAGCTTTCAAGGGGATGAAACGCTTGAGTTATTCCCTCTAATTTCCTTATATTATATATTTTATTATATATATTTTTTTCTGTGTGCTGTCCCGATCTCAGACGGTGCCACAGGTATCCCTGAGTGTGTCTCCCCCATCGTCACCCAAAGAACCGCCGTTCGGGGATGTGTGGCAGTGGCAGTGGGAATGGGAACGGGGATGAGGATGGGTCCGGGGCATGTGGCTGCGGTTTGTTGTGGCTGGTGCGCTGGGAACTTAATTGACTTGCAAGTGACTAATTGTGCATGAGTTCGACATGGAGGACACGGGGACATGAGGACACGGGGACACAGGGACAGGGAGCTCGGAGACACGGTAACTCGGTGACTTGGCGTCGCGGAGACGGTGCGTGTAATATGAGATATGCCAAGAGCGGTGCAAATGAAGTTGTTGAGTGCCGGCTGTTATTGTTACTATATTGTTGATGCGATGCCTTAGCCCGGCTGGCTCTCGCCCATCGTTGGCAACGAGGCGTGCCGCCTAAGCAGCTTGGAAAGGATGACGACGCCGATGACAGGGCACAGACAGCCAGCAGGCAGGCCAAGAAAACTTGGCCAACGCCAACCTGGCCGGTCACAGGCCATAAAGCGGCACAGGGAGAAAAGATGAAACACAGGGCTAATTGCCATTTATTTTAAAACATAGTTTTGCATACACGTCCGGCTACTTAAACGAGTTTCGCACATCAAGGGATGGATATTTATGGGTCGTGTCAGATGTGAACTTGATTAATTTAAGGCATTTCACAGATTATTCCAAATAAATAAATACATTTCGGTTGTTTAAAGAGGAGGGAGGCATAATAAATCTTTATAAATAAGTTAATTGAGTTTTAAGTGATAAGAAATTTAATTTGTGGCATTTTACTTCTTCCAAAATAAATATTAGAAAACATAACCCAAAGTATATATTTAAGAAATTTATTAAGCTTTGAGAAAATATTTTTTATGGCGTGGCATTAGCTAAATTATAAATAATAGCCGGCTTGGCCTGACCACATTCGAATTGCAATTGACAAATTGATTCATGGCTGAGCCGCCAATTAATTGAAGACTACTGTAATTGCCCACTTATTTCTCTCCGTGTATGGCTGTGACTTGCATTTGACATTTTGCATCATGACCATTTTCGGTCAGCCACAAAAAAGCCGAAAACCAGCAGAAACTTTGATGTCAATTTCTCAGTTTTGCAATCTCAGAATAAGCGCCAACAAAAGCAAATAAAACCGCAGAAAAAAACCACAACAAAGTGACATTTACGTTTGTGATTTATTTTTTTTCTCTGAGTTGAGCTGAGAGAAAAACCCGAAAGTAGTTTGGCAAATGCATTTCGGGCAATTGCATTCGCCTTTTTCGTTGTTGTCACCGATATGTCCAATAAATTGTCACGATATGTGTCATATACCCACATCGTAGACCGAATGTGCTCAATATTCAAGTAGTCGGTGAATTTGTTTACTCTTTCTGGCTGGCTGCGCCATTTGGGGATCACAGATCAGCGCTTAAATTAACTAAAATTATTAAATTGCTGTTAATAAACGGCCAAAGGCGAAAGGCGGCGCTGCGAGCACCCATTCTTTTAATTAACCAAATTAAACTTAATTGAAATCTTTGCCGAGGAAGACGGTAGAGGAAGAGCCACAGGAAAGCCTAAAAATAGTGCCAAGTGATATTTTGAGTCTAATGAATCTGAAATAAAAGCCAAAATCGATCAATTAGGGGCCCAAGTCTGGCTCAACTTCATTAGGCTAAATATGCACATGGACCTAAGGGTGAAAAAAGCCATCAATCTTTCACTGGGACTGGCTTCCTTGATTACAACATAACTTCTGCTCGAAAAGCTTTCAGTGGCTTCCCTTTTTTCGTTTTTGAGCGTTGTGTAATTAACTTAAAAGAACATTAACAATAAATTAGCGAATTTATGGCATTTCAGCAAAAGTTGCAGAAGGAGAAACCTAAACCCGAGCTCAAAAGACGCTGATGGGGCACAAAAACGTGGCCAGAATTTTTGCCAAGGCAGACAGCCGAATAGTTACAATAAAGTGATAATGTTATACACAATATTTTACAGCCCTTCGAGCCTGAGTTAAATGCCAGCTGACAGGGCTCAGTCAAAGGTGGAAAAAGACCTGAAATTGTGACTGTGTCTATGGCCCGGGGCCCTTTGGCAGTTAGGCAAATGAGTTGACTTCGCGTGTTCGGCCACAAAAAAAAAAGAGACAAGACTCCGTTTATTTAAATTAACTCTGGGACTGGGACTGGGACCCCTCTCGCATTTTTCCAATCGACGCCCTCGGGGGCTGCGAACGGAGAGAAGAGTCTTGTAATTAGCCAGCCTCAAATTGCCCGGCGGTTAAATATGCATTAATTAAGTGTTAAACGCCGCCACCCGGGAAAGTTTGCTCAGCTGCCCGGCGTCGGCTGAGCCGCAATAAATACATAAATAAATAAGCTAATGATGCTCCCAACCGGAGACTTTATGGCACCAACTTTCTAATGCAATTCTTAGAGCGAGCTATTTAAAAACAATTCCGAGTGCAAGTGCGAGTAAAACACCCACGACGCGAGTCATAAAAATGCATCAATCACGCCCTGGCACTATGCTGAGTCATTAAATTCACCGAAAGCTGGTAACACATGATGTCCGGTTGGCTTTCGAGAAGATCGCAGACGCATCGTACTGGCGGGTTCGCGGATGATGTCACTTCACTCTGGGCCAACTCGTTAGCCCGGACGAAGCTAAATGGGACAATGCCAATAACTGGCTGTGATTGCAGTCAGCTGCTGTTTGACACACTTGACTTCATGGCTACTGCCGTCGCAATGTCTGGTGGGAAAATCTTCTGTAGTTCTTTAAAAAACTAGTAAAATTATTCCTCAACATCTGCAGTGTGAAAGAGTAATTAAGACACCTTAAAACAATATTTGTGTATCTATTTGTCACCTTAAAGCTTAGTTAAAATTAATGATTACCTTCTAAGATTATTATTTCACATTTATAATTTATGTTTAAGCGTCTAATTTCTGTTATTAAAATTCAAAGCACTTCTGAGATATATTTTAAGTCCTAGAAAGAAATTAAGACACCTTAAAACAATATTTGTATATCTTTCTGCATTGATTCTTAGCTATTTGTCATCTTAAAGTTTAGTTAAAATAATGATTACCTTCTAAGATCATATATATAGAATATTACATTTATAATTTATTTTCTAATTTCTGTCATTAAAATTCTGAGATATATTTTAAGTTCTAGTTATTTCCTGTATGAAGCTATTTAGCCATAAAAACATAATCATCACTTTCGTCTGTGCCTTTGCAATAAAAGTGCGAGGTTTCTTTATTATCTCAAATGGTTTATTCATATAATGAAAAAAAAATAAATAAATGAATAGAGCCTATCTTTAGCACACTTCACAATCTAATCATTTTTTCCATTCAACAACCTTTATGAAAATGGCATTGAACTTGAAAAGACAGTTAAGATTAGCAGGCATTTGTTTTCATTCAGGGGCTTCCCGGCTTAAAGTTCTTGGAATTCCCGACGTGATGTGTTGAGATTAAATAAAAATTGTGATTGGATACTTAGGAGACGTTCCAGGGAAACAATTGATTTATTAATTGGCTATTACCCACACTCGAAACCCGTTTGGTTAGGTAATTCATAGACAGGCCCACCCCATAATGGCATTAATTTGTTTAGTCTGCTAAGTATTTAAGCCAGAAAGTAAGTGTATTTTCCTATTCATTTATCGGCTGCCTTGCTCTGCTTCAGTTTGACTTTCTGTGCGTTGCGTGTTGGCTTAACAATTAGCACAGCAGTCAATTGGCAATTGCCAATGGCCAATGGCCGATTGCTATTTGAGCGGGCAAACAAGTACACACACATATATGTACATAGATAGTTGTCCGAGTATATAGTGAATTCTGGCAGCGTGTGGCGATTTTAAATTGCATCATCAAAGCACGTGCAGGAGCTGCACTCAGTTAATGCTAACTAAAACGCATTCAATTTAGAGACAAAAACACCTAAAAACAAAAGGCCATGGAAAAAGGCTCTTGTGCGGTTTTGCCATTTTCAAAATCGCATTTGTGTGAAAATTGCCGAAAGTAAAAAATAAAAGGCAACAATTGCAGTCTCTTCTTGTTTCCTTTTTAGTTTTTTCATTTCTGTGGTCGGGTATATAGAAAAACGATTTTCACAGGCAAATGCACAAATGAAAATTAAAATGCAAACTGCTGACTGAGACGCAGATGTAGACGCTGAGATGCGGCCTGACTCATCGGCTGGGGCGACTGCAGCAACAACTGCAAAAAGCGCAGCAGTTGCTGCAGTTGGCAGCCAAGCGAGCGACAATGACGGCCGGCGACAGTCTGTTCTAAAAGTCTGTGCCCCGTTAATTTGGCAACTGCAAAAACGTGTCTGTCCTCGGCGTCTCTCTTTTTTTCCGATGTATCTTTTTTATTACATTTTTTGTACTATGTGGGAACTTATAGTTTTGCTAAGTTCAAGCTTTACAGCGATTTTTTGTGATTAGTTTTTACTATATTATTATTTTTGATTTATTTTTATTCTTTTACTTTTCCTGTTTTAGTTAAATATACTCGGTAACTATGCCTGTGTTCCCATCAGACATTTACAATTTAATAGCTCTAAATTTAGCCTTTATGGTAGGCCCCATAAATTAAAAAAATTATTGCTGCACCATTTTATTTTGTTGTTCAATTTTAAAGTAAACATTCTAGGCGTCCGCCCCAAGCTGTCTACCAAAATGGTTTAGTCATAAAAAATAATTTACACGCAAGTTTCGTTTGAATTTGTTCAAATTGGATTTGTTTTTCGGCGCAGTATATACTCTGTACATTAGCTGGAACTTATGCGTAAAATCCTAATGGTTCTCGTTGAGTTCCCCCAATCGAATTTATATATATTTTTCAGTATCAGATATGCCACTCAAAGTATACAAGTACATTGATAAATCGGTCAGATGCCTAATTGAACGCAATGGAGCAGCCCACGATGAAAGTTGCCAAGTTGTCAACATTTCAAATGTGATTTTATTTCTCTTTTGATTTCAAACTCTGGTACACTCGGTCACGGGGTCTTTGACACTTGTGAGTGGTCGATGGGACTGGGGTGGAAAAGGGGCAATTAAATGGCGAGGGCAACCCAGAAATATCACTCGTATCCCATCCCATACCATCCCATACTATCCCATACCATCCCAAGGAAACTCAACTCAGCCGGGTTGCATTGCATAAGACTGGCGGCATCGGCCGGCTCTCCTCTGTTTTGGCCGCAAATATTTCCTCGCTAAATTTAGCGGCGCGCCAAAAAGAGAACATTAAAAAGAAGGCAACGGGCCAAGCGTTTCAAATATACTTTGCCTATTTTACAAACATTTTTTGCTATATATTTTTTAATGCTGTAAAGTCCGACCGGGTGCCAACATTTTTGTCGGTCGGGCATAAATGAAGCGCTTTGAACGTGATATACGCACCGCATTTGCCCGCTCATATACATAGTTCTGCAAATATTTATATTTAGCTTATATTTATTACAACAATTTCATCTTGCTTATATTTTGGTGTCTCCTCCCAATATTTTGCCACATCTCGTGGCATTCTCCGTCAATTTTATTGGTCAAATGTTTGGTTAATAAATCACTGATGAAAAATATTTCGAAATTGTTAACGAAAAGCACACAAACGGACACCACGTTTCCACAATAAATAAAAAATATGAGAAATTTTCTTTGGCCATTCGGAATGCATTTCGTTGGAGATTTATGTGTGTCAACCCCTCCGCCCCCAGAATTAATTAATATTTATTTATAGTTGGCCATATCTAATGGCTTCACTTCAGGCCTGCTGGCAGCTCCTCTGTGGTGACACTTTGCAATCGATCCATTACCATAGATATTTATTATAGATACGGCTCTCTCCTGCCTGGCTGCTTGGAGATTTTATTTGATGAGCTGTTGAGGGCACGGCCCCAAAGGGGATTTCTGCTATGCGAGGGCTTGATATATTTTATGAGCTGAGCAAGAAATATAGGGCTCTGATATCGTTTTCAATTTATGGTTTGTGTTTATACTAAAAATTGTTGGCAAACTGCGGAGAGGGAATTCCGTTTGGCAAAGCAGCAGTTTAAATTAATGTAACAGTACCCTAGAGCCTTAGCTTTAATTAAGAATTGCCTGGGAATGTTGGCCATACTTAATTCTGGTATTTTTGTAGAGCTTGCTAACACTTTAAGAGTAAGAGTTTTTCCATTTGGAAATTCCCAGAAAAATCGCTCTAATTCGTCAGCTGCAATTGGCTTGATTTGCTTAAGATAAATTCCCTTCAAGTCACAAAACAACAGGGAATAAAACTTAATTAATTAGTGTCAAAATGGCGCGAGCCTTGGCCAAATTTCGGGAAAAGAGGAGGATCCGGCCGGCTCCTACCTCGTATCTGCCGCTGCTGCTCCTTGGCCGCTGTCAGTGGGCAAATTAATGGAATCAACGACGCTATTAGCCAACTGCGGCGGCTATGCCTTGGCCGGGCCATAACGGCAATTTATCTTTTAGCACGAATTATCGATCGCATTTCGCATGAGCGACAGGTCGAGGCATCGGCTGGAATTTAGCTTTTCGCTGTGCTCGTTTCTTCGGGTTGTTCGGGTTGTTCGGGGCCTGTGTACCCCGAAAACTTAATGGTTTATCTATGTTTGCTATTAGGTAACTGTCAGTTCCGCCAGAAAGCAACGAGGGTAGACACAGCGCACACACACACACACAGAGTCCGTTCGATAGACTGTTAACTTGGCTTATTGAGTTGTACGGCCGAACTTGCGACCTTTTTATCGCCGGCGAAGTATCTGCAAAGTCGAAGTCTCGTTCTCAGCCAGGCCAGGCAGGCGGGTCTCGAGTAATTTCCTAGTGCCGGTTTCTGGTAATGAAAAAGGGGAGCGCCAAGAAAACGGTCGGCAGAAACGGCGACGCGACGCGACGGCAACAAGAAACACAATTTTTGGCACGCGAAACTTGCGCTTATTCAATTTTCAAACGTCGCCCCATTGCCAGCCAACATGGCGTATGAGCGCTTCCGCTTTGCTTCACTTCCGCTGCGCCGCACAAAAACGCCCAAGCCCCGTCTGGCTATCGTGTTTGCACTGAGAAAATAAAGGCTATTACCACTTAGTTTACCATTAAGATAACATTCTAAGGCGATTCTCTTTATAAATCTATGTTTCAGTATATATATGTTATATACTATTAGTAAAATCCTCAGACTTTCCTGTATTTTAATCCCATTATTAGCTAGTGGATTTCCCGCAGTGATGGCTTTGAAAATTTGAAACGTACATGAACAAAGCGCGCCGCGGCAATCATTCATAGTGGCATTCAGGCGGCATTGTTGTGCGCTGGAGGGGATTGGAGCGAGGAGGAGTTGGGGTCGCCAGTTTGCTCCTGCGGACGAAGTCCTTTTTGGGTATGCGAGTGTGTGTGCGGGTTCGCTTTTTTGCATGCGACGTCAAACGTTGGCGTCGACAAACTTTTCGGCTGTTTACCCTTAACGCGGCCCGAATACACTGAGCGCAGACACAGGACCCACCTGGCAGCCCACTCCCCTGGATCGTTAATTAAGATGAATGCGTGGCGCGTTTAGCGGCTTAAATGGAACGGAAGTCTAAGTGATGTGGGAGCCGGCCCGCCCGTCTGTCTGGCCCCCTGCCACCTGCCATCTGCCTTCCCTGGGTTTCTTGCAGTGTATTTATTGAATGGGTTGGCCATTCTCCGTTATTCTCACATGACAAAAAACTGGGCGAGTTCGAGGAAGCGGCAGTGACTGTGGCAGACCCCCTGCGGCCAACTGAAATATCCTCTCCGTTTGCATAATCTTTAATATTCAAATGCGGGCTGAGGCGGGACGAAAAAGTACTGCTTTACGGCCATTATATAAATAAGAAATCTGACATAATGCCGGGACGACAGTGTGAATGATAAGTGATGTTTGTCACGAAGGATTAAAAAGGGAAATGTTTCACTTTAATGCCTTGGAGTCTTGCCCCGGGACCCTTGCCTGCCTGTCACGAAGGATAATAAGCCAAAAGGTTTAACTTTAATGGCAAACTCTGTTTTTATCTGCAGTTAAACTGACAATTTGCCAAAAGTCAGCATAATATTTTCTTTGCTTTGCTAGTTACTTGGCACGAATGGCTCGCAGGAATAAAAATAAAATAAACATTTATGGTAGTAAGTAGTAAATACCAAAAGAAAATAAAATTTAATTAGTCGGTGTTTGGTAGCTTTAATAATTATTTATGTTCAATAGTAAAATGAACGTTTTGATGGCAGCTCGAACTTTTTACTGAGGTTGTGTTGCCAGAGGTAAATAAAGAAATAGAAGAAAGGAATGGGTACGGCAAATAGTCGAATAGCTAAAGTTTTAGTCATAATTTAATTTTTGGCTGCCTAATAAATTTTCCATTAATTTATCTATATATATTTATAAACTTGCTTATAAATAAAAACGGTTTAACGGAATCTAAGGAGCAGAGCTGCATTTAATAATACCTTCTATGTTTCCCCTCCGCAAAAAGTAACAATAAAATTATTTTCATCTCTGATTTCATCTCGAGAGTATCGTTTTCGTAGAGCAATTTTCAGGGAAGTCGATAGGACAACTGTTTCCTTTTGTTCCCTTGAGTTTTGAAGAGCGACCAGGACCAGGACCACCCATCGCTGGGAGGGGCAAACCCATCAGTTAAATATTTTTTTCGTTGCGTGCCAGATTTATGCAAGCACGCAACTGGAGTGACTTTGTCATGTTGCGTGTTTGGAGTTAATGCGACTATAATTTAATATTTCTGTGTGCGAAATGTTACAATGCCCTCGGCTTGTCTGCCCGGGTGCCGCCATGTCCGTGTGGCCCGTGCCGAGGATCAGAACCAACCCTCATCTAGGCCAGATTTTGGCTGAGGGATGGTTGCCGCTTTCCGTTTCCGTTTTCCGTGTCCGTGGTCCGTGGCAGCAACTTGTGTTGCAATTGTCTCGTGTCGAGTTGAGTCGAGTCGCCCGGCGGTGGCTGCTTTTGACTGATGAGTTTCAACACCGCCATCGGAAAAACCAGGGGCCGGGCTGCCGTCGGGGGTTGGGGCTGCGAGCAGGGCAATCAACAACCCTCTTCAGAAATTAAGTTGTGTCGAAATCGATGCCGCAGCGAGGGGAGGCTGAAGCTGACGCTGAAGCTGGCGTCGTCGCCGCCAACCGCATGTCAATCATAATTAAAACTTTTGCCCCGAGGGAGCGTCAGGTTGAGTTGGTCGGTTGTAAGCCGGCTTCGGGCTTATCTTATCGCACGCCTGATTGCTTTCTACGCCCCGGACAAGCAGCCGGGGGGGTGCTGTCTATATGCACTATATATGGACTCTGCAGTTGGTCAGCCGAGTCATTCATGCAGCCCCCATTCATCCAGGGACAGGGGCTCCGGCGATGCCAAATATGGCATGCTGCGTGGAGCTGCTCTCCAGCCTCGTCTGCGGCTAGTAGCCTCTATATACGGAGTCGGCGGTACAGTCGACTGTATGTAGCAGTTTAAGAACAAAACAAAAACACAAAAAACCTGTATCCTTTGAACTGATATTTTGACCTGCACGGCCAAGGGTCAATAAAAGTAGTTATTGCTTAGGGTGGTTGAAACCAGTTTCTCAAGGTGTCAAGGTTTCCCAAATTATTAGATACAGGTCAATAAAAGGCAGACAATAGATATTTATTTTTTGAGATTACTAATATATTAATATACTAATTTACAGATATACTAATATACAAATATCCAAATATAAAATATACGAATTTACAGATATACTAATATACAAATATCCAAATATAAAATATACGAATATACAAATATAAATAATTGATCTTCATATTAGTAAAATTATTAATTGAGTCTCATTCAATATTTCTCTTCTT
>VNKC01003093.1:0-40726 GCA_008042775.1 Drosophila pectinifera
AAGTTAAAAAAAAGTTTAAAACAAATTAAATGAATTCGTTTTTTGGCAGAAGAAATGCAATTCTACAATTCTATTACAATTGGGAAAGGCTCTTACGTTTAAAATTAGGAATTAGAAAAGATTTATATAAAAACAACAAGGGCGAATTCGTCAGAATTGAATTGAATTGGAAACGATTCGGAATTGGACCCTTAAAAAACTAAACTACACCGATTAATGCCGCTACAATTGGAATTGAACTCCAGAACACAACAAAGCCACAGCTATGTATTCGTATTATAATTTTACTGAACACACACACAAATCTGCAATATAATTAAATGCTGGCTCTCTTTAATTTTATTAAGTTTTGTTTCGTTTCGTTTCCATGCGTTTTTGATTGATTGTTAAACACTGTCACACGAAAATTATTGCTTCTGCGAACGATAAGGCAACACTTGCCGTTATGCTTTCTCTTTTTATTTACTTAGTTACAGTGGGTGGACATGGGGAAAAGAGATCGCATCTTCCTGTTTCCTTTTCCCCATTCTGTTCCATTTCATTTATGCTCTGTGCATGCTCATGAGTGTGTCTGTGTGTGTGTGTGTGGTGTGTTTGGGGGTTTGGGTGTGCGTGTCTGTGCCTGTGTGCATTTTGAGGGCTTTGCTTATTGGGCTTCTTTCGTTCGTTCGTTTCGTTGCTTGGGGGCTGACGCCTGGGTCGTCTCGTCTCTCTTCTTTTCCTCGTGTTCTTCATCATCTTCTTGCTCTTCCACGGCTTTCTCCGGCTGCTCTTCTGTGAGGTTTCTTTCTGTGTTTCTGGTTTCTGTGGGTGGTGGTCTGTGTCGGCATTAGGGTGAGCATGTGTGTTTGGGTGAGTGGATGATTAAGTGGACTGTATGTGGATGTTGTTATCGGTTTTCTTGCATTGGTTTCTTCATCATTGAGGGGGCTTGGCTTTCGGCTTAGGTTTGTCCTTGATCTGTTGTTTTGTTGGAAGGCCTTAGCTTCGGCTGGTATGGGATTTATACAGGATTTGTTTCATTATTAGCGTTATCGTTTACATAAATGCTGATGATCGTTATTTGCTTTACTTATTATTTGGAAGTACTACGTTGCTTATATCGTTGTTTTCTCTACGTTTAAATACTTTCTCCTCCTCGACCTACCTCTCTTTCTCTCGCTCTATCTTAATTTCGCACACACACAGTCTCTCTCCTGTTTCTTTGTCTCTGTCTAATTCGAGTCTCTTTTGTTTTGTTTTTTTGGTCAAGTGTTGCACTGCCAGTGTTGTACAATTTCACACATAAAAAACATATAGACATCAAAGGCGACAAAACGAGCGAAACACAAGAAATTGGTTAATTGACTAAAGCAAATAATATATATGTATATTATATATCATATATAATATACATGTTTTTGTGTGTGGGTGAGTGTGTATATATGGGTTAGTGTTGGCTTCAGCTGCAAATTCTTGAAATTGGACTTCAAGGACTTGTCGTTGAAACCAGTGTTGGTCACTAAGATTAAAAGCTAACATAATTATCGAATGTTTGCACACACATAATTATATGTATATATATAAATATATATATATATATATAATTGGTTTATATATATCTTAAAAGAATTGCAAGTGTACAAAATAATAGTTAAAAAAAAGTAGTCAAATCGCATTTCCAGATGAGCTAAATATGAATGTTTGTTGTGTGTGTGTGTGAGTGTGTTGGTTTAGTGTTATCAAGAAGGATCTTCGTCTCGCTTTCTTCTGTAATACATTTTCTACAATTCGTCACTTTCTCTTCGTCTTTTCACTATGGACTTTCTCTTTCTCATAATGTATTTGCTTTTGTGTATAATATAAACGCAGTTTGGTTTTGTTTTTTTTTGTTTTTTTTTTTTAGATTTTATATTTGTATAAATGATTCTTTGCTCCTGGCGCTCAAAAACCTCAATACAGTTGTCTCTCTCTCCGTCTCTTTCTGCTCTTCTCTCTGTCTCAGTGTGGTTGTTGTTGTGTTGCTGTTGTTGGTTGTGGTAGTTGTGTGTTGTTGCTGTCTATTGGTTTTGCCGTTGTAAACTATATCCGTAATTGCGTTTTGTTTTTTCAATAAATTTGTTTAAAAGTAATTGTTTGTGCATGAAAATTTAATGGATTGTTTGTTTGTTGTTGTTGTTGTGTTCGTGCGTATGTGTGTTGTAGTTTTGTTGTTGTTTGTTGGTGGTGTTTTTTTTATTGAATTAGTTTTTCTACACACAATGTCATGAAATCGATCATAAAGGATCGAATGGGATATTATAGTTATTGGTGTTTTTTTTTTAGACAGGCAGAGACACGATTTCGGAATCAGATTTATATTATCATTATCGTTTTCAGGTTCAGGTTCATGTTCAGGTTCAGGTGGTTGGCGATCGGATTTATATGGATGGATCGATTTGATATTTTGGTTTGTGGTGGTGGTTGGTGGTTTTTGTATGTGTGGGGAGAGAAAACAAATAAAAAAGATATAATATATATATATATTATGCTTGGTTGAATGAGCTTAGGTGGCGTTTGATTTAGTTTATAGTTATCATTTTTTTGTAGTCAATAGAAAAGAGAAAATAGTACAGAAACGGAAACAAACGATGAGAAAGTGAGAGGTGGAATGGGTTAGGGTTTCGGGGGGGTCGTTAAGTTAGTAAATAAATAAAAGGAGGGCCAGAAAAGACAATAAAACTAGCTATTAATGGGTTTTAAATTTACCGCTCGCAGTGGCATTTTGAAATTGGCTGCTGCCTGCAGCTGAATTTGATAAGCTAAGCTGTGTATTTTAAAGCCATACAGCCTGTTGTTGTGTCGATTGGTGTCGTTGGTTGGTAGATATTCGTCGCACATAAAAAATATACACAAGGAGTAGATATTAGTGTAAGTAAATGTCAATGCCGATGCCCAGCCAGGCAGTACTCACCTTGGAACAAACTGATTAGTAGGACGCTTGGGACGATACTCGGGATGCACCATAAAGAGCATGTGTGGAAATCCAGTGCCAAAATAGGCGCCATCGGTGTGATGATGGCGCGACGATTTTGGTGTGTACACATCAATGCACTTGGGGCAATAGGTCTTCACCATTGCCTCGCCGGGGATGTCCGACAGACCTGCAAATGAAACAAGAAGATCATACAGATAAGATATGTACAGAAGTAGGAATACATTGAATTCAAAGGATTTTAAGACCAAAAATGCGTAATCCTGAGGTCTTTATAACAGCATAGTTTGGCCAAAAATAGAATGACAGCAAAATGCCGTATATATTTCGATTCGTCGTTAAAATCTTAATTACCTACATTTAAATACAATTAAAATATGTAAAAAAAATTTTTGGCCATTTTTTGAAAAATTGATAAGGGGTTACATCATTAAAATTGTCAAAAATCGACAAAAAATTTATTGTTCTCAATTTCTAAATTCGGTATGCAGATTTATTAATCAGATAAAAACTAACATAGAAACGTTTTCCGAATTGAATTTGAGGCTGTTTTGGCTAAGTTATGAATTTTTTAAAAAACCCCATTTAAAGACCCAAAAATACCTATCTTCTTGACAGCATATTTTGGCCAAAAATGGAATGACAGCCAAATGCCGTATACAGATCGATTCGCCTTTAAAATCTTAATTAGTTAGAATTAAAATAATTTAAATTTGGAACAAAAAAATTTTGACCAATTTTTGAAAAAAATGATAAGGGGTTACATCATTAAAATTGTCAAAAATTGGCAAAATTTTTATTTTCTTAAACTTCTAAATTTGATATGCAGATTAATTAACCAAATAAGAACTAACATAGAAAAGCTTTCCGATTTGAAATTGGGGCTGTTTTGGCTGAGTTATGAATATTTTAAACTTTGAGTAGTCCAACATTCTGGATATAGATAGGAAGAAATCAGTTGCAGAAATTCAATAGAATTCCAGATAAAGCAGAGTTGACTAATGAGTCGGATTTATATTCGATGAATCTGCATTTGCAGTTCGGATTTCAGTCTGGCTTTACAGAAATATGAGAAAAAACGTACCAATTATAAACAAATGCAATTGAGCCTCGTTCCTTATATAAATAATCAAGAAAACGAGCCTTGTTTGTGAGTTGTAATTTCACTTTTAAAGCTGTGACTCAAGCTCACATAAATATATATAAGTATAAATACATATGTATTAATGCCAAAAGCGAGGGCAGGGAATTGAGTTTCATCTTCAGACTGTAATCAGTTTCTATCCTTTGCTGTTTGATTTATAATATAATTTATGAATGGAAAGGCTTTCTAGTGGTTTTGACATCAAAGGAAGTCGGAGACTTGGAATAATTAACTTTACAAGGGATCATTTTAATGGTTTTGAATACGCACCCAAGGGCAACATGGGCTGACTTTCGCAGTAGACACGTGGGCAGTGCCCGAAATCGCCAGTTTGATATTTCTCGATCATTTGAGCGATGCCGCGATTTGTAAGTATATATCTAGCGTGTATGAGGCCATAGAGCATTTCGGCGGCCTGCTCGGTCATATCGGATTGCAACGGATTGTCCTCGAGCTCGTCCTCTGCAAATGGAAGCGAAATTAATAAGAGACAAGGTTCAGGGCGCCATCAGTGGTATATGCAAAACTCTCACCCGGTTCCAGATCCAAGATCATGTCCAAGGCCTGACGATAGTTGGGCACCTGCTCATTTAAGCCAGTTAAATTGAATTTATCCTGTATGTAGTCCTCGTCCACCTGCAAAATACATAAAGAAACTAAATTAGCAAACAGATCACGAGAGGTACATAAGTGAGGATGAACTAACAATTAACTGTGGCAGACAGCTAATAAATACAAGGTACATTTAGTAGGTAAGTTGATCTACAAGTTATTTAGAGACTCAGTGTACAATTTCTTAAATTTTTAAATGATTCTGAGACAATTTACTTGCAACTTGGCCTACACACTAATTATCTGATTACCAAGACCCAAGATAATTTTCTATCACAAATTATAGCCTTATAGCTCCTTCATTTTATAAGGATAAAGCCTTAGTACGATCATGTAAAATCTTGGAGACTGGAATTCAGTTGGTAAACCGAAACCGTTATTGCGGAGAGAGTGAACCTTTTCGGCCAAGTTGAAATGAAGTGTTGCCAATATTTTTTGGATCGGAAGTAGTTTTATTATTGTTGTAATAGTACTATCTTCTGCTTGGCGAGTGTGTGTGTCTGTGTGTACAGTTGGACACACAATTGCCCCACCTTGCGGCACACACAAACACACGCACACACCGACACATGGGCGCGCAGCAGCTCAGGGCTGCACTTTGCAATTGTTGCACTTTCGCAGCGAATGGCGCGCGCTTAGATAACAAATATAGATATTGTAAATCGGCAAGCGCGAGACTAACAAGCCAAACTAAAAAACAAAACTCACCTCGCAGAAGAACTCATTGCCACGAAGTCCACAGAACCAGGTGACCCAGGAGACTTCCTCGGAGCTGCTCATTTTGCTGAAAAATCAGAGGAGGAAATCGGAATAAATATTTCAAAGACACAACCAGCTTAATATTCGGTCAAATTGTCCTGCACACACACACATTAACATATATATGCTCGCACACACAGCGGCATGCTCACGCATTTGCACACACACACATCACACAGACACGCCAGCACACGCACTATTACATACATTAGGGGGATTATTTTGCGTAATTTGGCCTGGCGAGCGGAATTTATTGTTGAAATACCATGGAACGCAAACTTAACGCAAGCAAACGAATCGAAAATGTTGTCTTCACGCGTTTCTTTTCGCCTTTTTGTTTTTTTTTTAGGTTGCTTCCTTCGGATCGGATTTTTTTTTTCTTCTCCGCTTCTTGTTGCTCGCTATTCCGCCACACCACACACTCCACACTCTTCGTTCGCTGTTTGCGCTGTTTCACCGCTTGCAGTTCGCCGTTTGCCGTTTGCTAGTTGCGCTTTTTATTCTTCACTTTGTCCGGTGTTTTTTTTACTGAGTGTTTTATGAGCGTTACTTGATTCCGGGATCGAGCCGTATGAATGGGGAAAATAAATTTTTATACTCGTATTTTGACAAGCGCTCATACAAAATGTGCCGAGCAGTAGCAAGAAGAAGCACAGTGTGGAAATTGAGAAAAAAAAAAAGAGACACATATACAGGCCCATCATACACACGCACACATGTACAGGGCCAGCAGCGGAGCACACACGCACGCCTGCACTCGCACACACAGAGACACAAACACGGCCGCATACACGCACAGACACGAAGGGGACTGCGTTTTTCGGCGGAATTGCCGTCAGGGCAGCGTTCCAAAGGCTTGCACTCACCTAAGATGTTATTAATTACGCGAATTGATTGGCGTTTACAATGCAGCAGAACCGGTAAAGGCAAATATTGTAGCGAAGACGGGGTACCAGGTATGCAATCGCGCCTATCGATAAGCGCTGCCTGCGCTGGTGTGCGGTGCAGCCAATCGTTAGTCGGTCATCCCTATATATTTCGCTCGATATATCGCTTGAACGTTTTCCAACACTAATTTTATCCAATTTACCTTGATGGATTTTTTTTTGTTTCCGCCATACAAAAGTCCATTGTCAAAGGAATATTTTGTATTTAGCCACACTGATGGCTGTAGTTGAGCATTATACAACACTTAAGCAAAACAGTCAGCTGTTTCTGTTTCCTCTTAATGTGAGTTAATTTGTAAATTGTATTAATTATGCAATAATAATATTAACAATGAATTGCAAATGATCGTTGAATCTTCAAACAAACAGTTTATTTTATAATAGTATGCTTCTCAGTATTGGTTAACATCTAGTGTGGCCGTACTCGCCCAGTCAGCCTCCTCATTTGGGAGTTATCGAAAGATAGAAGTTATCATATTTAAAAACTCAAACATTTGTTTCCTGTTTGCAAGTTACTTCATGTTTAATTTTTCAATGTTAACTGTTTTCAACGCTTTATGGTTAATTTCAGTAACTATTGCATTTTAAATTAATTATTTTACAATAATATTTGGTAGATTACATTTTATTGATATAAAAATAAGTACAAATTGTAAATACTTATTAATTCAGCACTATGTTGTCTGATATTTAATTGTTATGACATATTTTTGAATATACATTTTTATTTTAGCGGATATTCTAAGGTCCTAGCTTGTTGACCACCTTAAATATCTCCCTGCCATTCTGGCGCCCATTCACCACGTAGGCCAACGGATCGTCCTGGCTGGACTCCATCAGGTGGTCGCACGATCCCTGGCCAATGTCGAACATAAAGGACTTGTCGATGTCCTGCGGCAGCTTGCCTCGCAAGAAGCTGATCTCGTTGTCGGCCAACGCCGGCTTCCGGGCCAAGAGCAAGGCGGACAGGTAGCGCGGATGCTTCTTCTTTTCGGCGCAGTGCATCACCAGGCCCCAGGTGTCGTAGTCCGTGTCCAGCACGTACGTATTGTAGACGCCCTCATCTGCGGGAATTTCAAATAGTAAATCAGTGCTTCATTTTAATGTACTTTTATGTATGGCATGCAATATTGTGTTGCCTACTTTTAGGCAACATCGTAATTATTGTAACCTTGTAGGCCTTTTTGCAGGACTCACATATATCCTCGGTGTGCTGCCAATGGCCCGGCTCCTCGAACTTGGGTATCATCCAGGTGATGTTTCCCACCAGTTTCTCGCGCAGCGGGTCCTCCGCGAAGATGTAGCTGAAATTCATCGTTATCTGGCAGGAACTCAGTTACTGCGAACTATTATTTGGAGACGGCGGCTACCTACATGTTGATCTTCCTTCGAGAAGGAGAAGTGGCTGCGCATACAGGCGTATTCCGGCAGCTCCTCCGTGGAGGCGTAGTATTGGACGACATGCCAGCAGCCCATCATGCGTTCCAGATCAAAGTTCCTAATGGCACCCACCTGCTAATATAAGGTATGTAATATAAGTAGTTCAAAAATACAATATAAATCATATACATTTTGTTTTTGAGTATATTATTTACAATATTAAGTCGTTAAATTCAGAACTAACTATATGAACGGATTGATAACTTTGAAATTAGAAAATTCTCCAAGATAACAGAAAGTCTAAGAAAAAGTAATGGTTATGTTATGTTTAAAAGGTCAAGGCTGCCACTATTCCGACAATAAGATACAGTAACATAAACTAAATCAACATTTAGGCCACAAAAGTGTTTTGGTTTTCCCCTCCTCCTTTAAACCTGGCTAGTTTCAGTTATTTACATTGTTTACCTTGGCGACCACTAAACAAACTTGGCGGGGAGAACGGGGGGGAAGAGGCAGACGAAACGAAAGAAAAAGGAAAAAGAAAGAGAAGCGGCAGCGGCAGCGGCACCAGACGACGAAAGCCGTTAGCGCTGTCACTGTGATTGACTACTGACAGTTCATTGAGGAGTCGCTGTCGCTGTCGCTAGCGCTGTCTCTTTCGCCGCCGTCGCTATTGCCATCTCGTTCACTGGCTCCACTGGAAGTTGGCGCGACTTGCAGACGGAGACGGAGATGGCGGTGGAGACGCAGACGCGAAATGCAGACGCAAGTCAGCCTCTGATTGATGCGCCTCAAAAGCGCAATGCCCCCCCGTCCACTCCTCTTTTTGCCACCTCCTCGGCGCTCTTCTCCTGTCTTCCCCCCATCCTCTCCACTCCCCTCTGGACACTGTCTTTCTCCGACTCTATGTGCGTGTCTTTTGTCTATTCTTGTTGATTGTTTTCTGGCTTTTGGCTCGCTTTTCGGTATTTGTACTTGTGGCCTAGGTGCACCTGCAACGGAGTCCAATTGTCGCCGCCAACGGAGATAGCAGAGAAGGTGAAGAAGGGGTTGAAGAATCGGTGAATGGGGAGGGGTGCAGTGAAGGAGAGGAGTGAAGTGAAGGAGAAGGGGAGTAGTGAAGGAGAGGAGTGAAGTGAAGGAGAGGAGTGAAGTGAATGAGAGGAGTGAAGTGAAGGAGAGGAGTGAAGCAGGAGCAGACTATGAGGAGGGGTAACTCCATGCAGACGACGTCTGAGCCACTTAGAAAGTGTGATTGATTTTGGCAACGGTGTGAGCCCATTTCTTCTGCCTTGCTCTTTCTGCGCCTCGCTTTTATGTCCCATTCATTCTTGTAGCTAGAGATGGAACGTGCTCGTCAAGCGATTGAAGGTGAAGAGTGCAGGTGAACACTTAACCCGACCATGAGGTACCCAGTACGTTAAGTACGATAAATTAGCTTAGTACTCAGCTAGAAACAGTTGGGAATTATATATATTTTATGGTAATAAGTTTTGATATAAGAATTAAAAGGAGCATACAAAATAGATAAGATATCGTGTTGCATTTGGTAGGATAATCAGACCCTAGAGTAATCCCCATTTAATTCGCATTATTCCACAGATAAAGCGTGATCGACCTGCTACCCAGTACCCATACGGAATGATGACTTAATGAGGTGTCGGCTGACTTTAACTGCAAGGGACGACTTTACGAGAGACATCGTAAGTCAATCTGGAAAATAGCCATAGCCATGGGTTTACGGTCGGTGTCATCGCTAGTGGCTTGATGTATGTGAGTGACCGTGTGCCCGGCATATTGATGAGCCAGAGAGCTGGGGCCGGAGCTCGTTTGGGGGGATGGATGCTTAGGCTTTGCTCCGGCGGCTGTGCTCAGAATGAAATCGAATTGAACTGTGGCCAAGAAGAAAGTGATCCAGTTAGGAGAGGCCGGGAACGTGACCAGGGACGGGAGCTGTACGTCCGTCAATCCCAACTGCACCTGCACCTGCACCCATTTCATTTCAATCAAATCTCCTTCCATTTGTCTCTACTAACCCCGATTTTGCAAAGGTGTTTAGGTTTCTGAATTAGTCTGGAAGTTAGCTTGAAGTCTGGAAGTTAACAGTTATGCATTCTAGATTCAAATAAGTATTTTGAATGTGGAGTTGGTAGAACTATTTGAGAATATTCTTTATTTTAATAACCAGATTATATGTTTATATTTGTTTTCTTTTTTTCTTTTCTTATATAGTGATTTGGGAAACCAAGTAAATTGAACATACCTGAGGACACCTATTGCTCGGCCTGGAGCGCCTCCTGGTCTGATGGGCATTGCTGTTCTGACTCGTATACGGCGTGGCCTCCACCGTCCACAGTAGTTCCAGGAGCAGCAGTCCGGAGAGCAGGCTCACCAAGAGCGATCCAGTGCTGCCCATGATCGCTAGCGGTGATGTTATTATTGGAATACTATCGATGGTATTTATGGAGTATTATCTGGTGTAATATTCCCTATATTGTTGGATTTCCGGCGGGCTGAGACGAGCGATCACCGCACTGTTTTCAAAGGCACTGCGCCATGTCATCCCCGCGATGAATGCGACAAATGTAAGTATGTAAATATATATAAATATGTTTATTATAGCATTGCTTCGGATCGTAGCGGAAAGCACTCGGGGACTCGGACTCGGATTCGGATTCGGATGTTTTGGCGGATAAGAAGGCGTCTTCTTATTGCCACAGCGCAGAGTTCTATGGAGAATAGCGCTCATTATCGGGAAGCTGAAAGTACAAAATACAAAAAATGCGCCATTGCTGAGCACTTGGCTGCTTTTCGGCTATATATAGCAGATCATTTCGACATCTTATACTAAATAGAAATTAAATACAATAATTTAGACTGCAGGTGCTTGGAAAATTCATATAACAGGATATAGATATTAACTGCAACTAATATAAAAAGCAAGTAAGTCAAAGAGTAATGTCATATTCCAGGACATGCTGTTGTTCCAGTCATTCTCTGATCAGCTTCTCTCTTTTTCATTTAGCGGTTTTAATGGGCAATGGCTAGCTCACTCCCACTCTAGATGCTGCTGCCTCCTTTCCATATTGGAATTTAATCAGTAGAAGCGCCTCTCTCTCTCTCTGCCGTTAGCTGGTAGTGCGGGTGAGTAAGCCGCGCGCTCTCTTATCAATTACAACGTCCGTTCGCTAGTGGAGTCCAGTCAATGCCTTCCACAGACTCACAGACACACATACATACTGCATAATGTCTGGGATCGGGGGAATTATTTTCGGCTGCACTTGACTCGTTTTCACTTGTCGCGTGGACGCAGATTTCCAGGCAACTTTCTCGTCGCGGAGAGCGAAAATTTCGGGGTGGCCGCCGTGTGTTGTTACTGGTGGGGTGTACCAGGGTATGTGGGGAGTGGAGTGCGTCGAACAGGAAACATTTTAATAGCCAGCAAAATTTATTCTTTATGATCGCCAGAACGAACAGCGCTCCGCTGAACACTTTCTCTTTATTGCGAAACGAGTTGCGCGGCATTTTCTCGACCGGACTGGAATGAAACTGGACATCCTCGGTGAGGTACATTGCTATTGGCCAGTTTAGCCGCCGCCGCCTCTTCTTCTTTTTCTTCTTCTTCCGCTTGCGTCTGCTCTTTCCGTGAGTGAGAAATACCCGTTAGTCGGCAAGTTTCGTCCGAGGGTCCTCGATTCCAACATTATTAAGGTAAGAATTTTCGAAGTCACAAGAGATTAATGCAATTAATCTTACATATTAGAATTACTTAAACTAATTTAATTGAGTTATAAACTTTACTATTTTCTGTAGTTTTGAAATTATTGATATTGATATTCGCTTTGGATATCTTAAAGTCGACTCCCTTGACTTCACCGCTAATTCTTGTTTTTATTTTTGTAATTTTTGTTTTTGTTTTTAGCCTTTTTTGTTAGTTAATGCTGCTTTTGGCGTCTGGTTTTTGTTGGCCAGCCCAAAAAAGCGGCGCAACTTTCGTCGCCGCATTGCGTTGCGTTGCGATGCGTTAGCGCCCAGTTCCGGCTTCTACGGTGGCTCCTTCTCCTCTCCGCTCTCCACTCTGCACTCTCTTACCTCCTTTCTTCTCCCTTCTTTCTCTCACTCTTCTCACCTGTTTATCCGCAGACGCACCAGCAAGGCGAAAAGCGGCTTTAGTGCGCAAGCGAAACGAAATGGAATAAAGCAAAAGCAATCGGAGAAATGTCGCCTGCTGCAGCGCACTTAACTCTTTTGGCGGCGCCCGTGTTCAGCTTTCCTTCCTCTCCCGCTCCCACACACTCACTCTCGTTTTGGGCAGTTCCTGCTCTCTGTTGGAAAAGCATGGCAGCGTGTGCGTGTATGTGTGCGGATGAATGAAATCGCTAATCACGGGAATGATCACGATGGGAAAGGGACTGGAGGCGAGGCCAGTATTAACCCATAACTGCTCACCCAAGCATATTTGACCCAATTTTTTAGTGAGCTTTAATGAAGTTTTAAATGGGAATAAGTGATCTGTATTCTATAGAATCTGTAGACGTTTAATAATGAAAGTCTTTTTTATAAAACTTATTAATATTTCAAGGTATTATTCAAGAAATACAAGGATATATACTAGTTTATAAATAGTTTCGTATCAGTCTAGACCTAAAATTATTAAATTAATTATTTCAGAGATTATAGAGAGACCAGAGAGATCTTTTTTATAGAATTTATTAATATTTCAAGGTATTATCCAAGAAATACAAGGATATATACTAGTTTATATATAATTTCGTATCAGTCTAGACCTAAAATTATTATATTAATTATTTCAGAGACTTTATTTTCTTGATTAATAGCTGAAGTCATTAGTTAAATAAGCTTTTTGGGCTTTTTATTTTCAATATTTTGAGCTAAGTTAGTTGACTTATAGTATGATAATGAAGTTAAGTCATAACTTATATAGAAATGTGATAAATTCCCATCAAATAGCTGACAATGGATCCATAAAAGTTTCCTATTTTTGTAAATTTCTTCGGTGAGACCCCAATAGGTGATCACAGCACATGAAAGGGGGCTGAGTCACCGGAATGCGACGAGTGTGTCTCAAATGCGAGTGGCACGCCCAAAAACCAACCCCAGCAGGTGTTACAGGTGAGCTACAGGTGACAGTCAGTCAGTCAGCTAGTCAGCTAGTCAGCTAGTCAGCCAGGCAGGCAGACGGAATGTCTGGCGCGGCATGGCTGTGGATTGGATTGGAGTCGAGTGGAATGTCAAACGTTTATTTGCCGGTAATTAAATTTGAAAATGATTTAAATTTCACCTAGCGAATATTTCAAATTGGTCTTAACACTTTCTTCTCTTCAGCGAGAAAAGCAGCTCTCCTCTGGCCAGAGGCCCACCCGCAAGCGCAAGTGGATGACCCACCTGGTGCGGGGCCTCCACACCTCGTCCCTCTCTCCTCCCTCCTCCGGCTTGGGAGCAATCCGGCTGATTGCAGATTTGTTTTCTATTTGCAATTGATCGATGCGATGCTGGCCTGCCAAGCAATAACAACAGCAGCAGCAGCGACAGCCACAGCCACATAAAATTGAAAAGAAAAAAACAACAGAAAAAAGTTAACATAAAAATTGAGCTGGACGTCGGACGATGGTGTCCACGTCCACGTCCACGTCCATGTCCGGTGGGTTCGTTAATGGCATTCCGAACTTGGGATCACGCCGCTGGATTATATGGCCAGCGATGGATTGGGCCAACCAGTCCAACTTTCAGCTCAGGAGCCCAGATAACCAATCAAGTTATTATCTTCATTTTGGCCGGAGCTACTTTATTAGCTGTTAGACTTATTGGAGAATATATCTGCTGAAGAGACTCCTTAGATGCAAATCTATTCGTTTAAAAGTATTACAAGAGTATCTCTGTTATAACAATAGCTTCTTGAATAGATTTCTTAGCCATCTTATACTTAACCAACTGCCTCTTAAGCTACTTGCCAGCTTCATGTGCATGAAGCTACTGCCTAAGCTTATTCTTTAAATAACTTAGTTTATATATCACTTATAATATCTTTCATACTTTGTTACAACTTCATTTATTATTCACCTTAAGATCTTGGCTAAATTAACTTTTACCCAGGCCCATCTCGGAGCGATTCTGGAGTGGCTCACACCTCTGCCTCCTCCTGCTCCTTGAGAGCGTGTACCTGGGAGAGTGTGTGGGATTAGTTCAAGTGCAGCCGGTGCTCCACTCATCGCGGCACTTGGCGCATGATATACCGTATATGTTGGGCTGCACTGACAGAAATAGTATGCTTATAAGCAGTTTCAGATACTTGAAGTATCTTGAAGTACTTGAAGCACCAGAATTCCCAACTAAATACTGATGGCGAACTAGAAACTGCTGTAAGTCTTCTTATACTTAATTTATAAAGTAGCTTCTTATGAATTCTTATTTTATGTTTTCTATTTCTCCCTGTGTAGATCTTGGCTAGTTTCGCTCGCCGTTCAATTATGCAGCGACACACACACACCCGAGCCAGGCCATGGAGTGGAAAAGTGGCCAAGGAGGTGGAGTTCCGGGGCCTCTGTGCGTGCCCTTCCCATGGCCACCATCCATCATCTGGCGGCGGACATCGTCTCGTCGAGGCGGCCATAACCCATCAAGTGGGTTCCGCTTTGTTTGCGCATGCGCCGCGCATTCAGCATCGATATTTCACGATCGTCGCTGGAGCTTTATGGCCATGGAGTGAGGAAGAAACGGGGGAGATGCGACGCTGGAGGTGGAGGTGGAGATGGAGCCCACTTCGTGCTGCTATTTGGTGGTCCGCGATTTTGTTTTCATTTGGAAAGTGGGTGTGTTTGTCTAGCTGTCCGAGCGAGCCAGCTCCCCCTGCTCTTGGCCAAAGACTGGGCCCTGGGAATGTCCGTTTCTGGCGGGGGTCAAAGCCTCAAGTTCGAGGCAAGGAAATGTCTGAGGAATGTGTGTCGGCCAAGGAAAGTGATCTACGAGTGATGTGATCTTTCTAATATGACTTTTCCTGAGGGGCCGGGGGGGTTAAGTGGGAGTGCAAGAGTCAAATGGTCGTTGCTGGCCATTTATATTCATTTCCCCCAAAAGATGTGTGTTTTGGCTTAATCAGCAACTAGAGTTGGTCAAGAAATGAGTGAAATCTACAAACTAATTAGGATTCAAGAGATAACAATATCTAAAAGAGTTAGTTCCTTACTATTTAAGCTGAAACAGGAAGTATTTGGCCAAGACAAGAGTCTGAATAATGGTTTTCAGTGTTTTCCAGGACATATATTAGATAAGGAACTCTTACCTATAATGTTTTTTAGAGTTGTCTGTCTATAACTTTACTTGAGTGTCTTTATAAATTACAGATCAGCTTATAAACTCCCATATTTCCTTCCGAACTCGATCCCAAACCCGAACCCGAAGCCGAACCTGAACCTGAAACCCTTTTCTGTTTTTTTTTTTATCGATATGAAAGTTCTTCGCTTCGCAAGAAGACACCAAACCCAAAAAACTTTCATGACGAGAATGTGTGGCTGAAAAAAGTATCGAAAAGTGCTTTTTGCGGGAACTTTCATAACCCGCCGACCATCCCAGCCAGCCATCCATCCAGCCATCCATCTATCCGAGTGCTCCGCACCTGAGATTCCATTCGATTGCCAGGCTTTTCAGCTCGAAAGATGGCCCCGGGCCAGCGAGATGCTCAGATATTTGGATCCCCCGGATACTGGGATACGTGGATACCTGGTTGCTTGGATACCCGATGCCGTCGCGAGTATCTCGCAGATACACGCGTGTGTGCCGGCTTAGATTTGCCGAATTGTGAGCCGAAATCGAATGGGATCGAATGGTATCGAGGGGGAGATCTCTGGGGCGGTCGGTGGGGCGAGGGCCTCTGGACCCGTTCCACCGAAGAATCTTTTTTTCGGACAGCGGCTAATTGACTTTCAATGTTGTTTTATTTTTCGTTTCGTTTCGTTTCGTTGAATTTGACTTTACCTGGCGAGAAAGTGAAATTGATCGGCGGACAAGTGGCTTTCGGTTACTGAGGTGTGTGTGTGTGTGTGTGTAGGGGGTACTTTAAGCCGAATGGGATTCTAAGCAGACGCTTTCTAAGTCCCAGCAGCCCGAAAAGCATGACATTGCAACTAGAGGGGCACAGCTTTAATATTATATTCCCTAGAGCTTACAAATAATTTCTGCTGGAGATACTCCTTTTTATTTCCTGGAAATAATTTTAATTAACATTAAGTTAAGTACTTGTGGCTGGGATTTTCTCTCGGTGCAGCGGCTCTAACCCAATTCTTCTCCCTTGGGTGGCGGCTCTTCCCTCGATACTTCCACACCCACCGCGCACAAAAAGAGGGGCAAAAAGTGTCTTCTCATGGCTTAATGGCAGTCGTTGCTACTGTTTGCTGTTACTGCCGCTGCTGCTGCTGCTGCTGCTGCTGCTGCTGCCACATGTTGCAGTTGCACTTTGTTTTTGCTGGCGGCGTTTTCACTTTGTTCGAGATCTCTGTATTGCCTTAGCCGTTGCCACCTTGCAGCCCTCGGAACGCTGGACAAATGGCCGAAAGGTTACTGCTAGTTACTACTAGACACTGTCACAATAATTAACTCAATTTTAATATAATTTAATTTTTAAGAAATAGGAAATCTATAAGAAAACTTTGAAGCTTAAAGAGATTAATTTGTTTCCCTAGAAAACATATTTTTAGTATTATTGTTTATATTTATATTTATATTTATATTATTATTTATGAGTTTCATTGTGAGATTATAGATTTTAATAGCTAAGAACTGAGAAAAATATTTAAAAATCATAGATTCTTTTACAAATTACAGAAGATCTATTAATATTATTAGATTTATTTATTTTTATTATATTTATATATATTAATATTTATTTATATTATATTACATTTATTTGTTTATATTATAATATATGTATTTATTTATATTATATTACATTTATTTATTTATATTACATTATATTAATTTATTTATATTATATTATATTTCCAATTGGGTGCTGAGGAAGGCAGGTTGCCTATCTTTCTAAGCAAGGTTACAAAGCGAACGACTCCTTGACTTAATTCATTTATTGCAAATATATTTATATATATAAATAGTTAATTTAATAAATAAAAATATAAATATTTTATCAACTCAGAACTAAGTTTATGAAGATAGAAAATAATGCTAAGAAAAATGACTGTAATAATGTAATAAGTCCCAAAGGAACTAACCCCTTAAAAGTCCCCATAATATTCCAAATTTCCCCATTAAATATCCTTTCATTTGAGTGCCACCTTTGGGTAATTTATCTTGTGTTTATAGTTAATTTAATAATAGTTTATTTAATAGATAAAAATATAAATATATTATCAACTCTGAACTAAGTTTATGAAGCTAGAAAATGATGCCAAGAAAAATGACTGTAATAATGTAGTAGGAACTAGGAACTGTAGTAACTAACCCCTTAAAAGACCCCATAACATTCAAAATTTCCCCATTAAATATCCTTCCTTTTGGGTAATTAATCTTGTGTTTTTTTCGAGTGTAATAGCCAAGAAGAGACTGCTGCAACTGCTATAGCGACAGATGACAAACGCAGGCAGTTTGCCGGCGATGATGAAGTGTCAATGCAATGAAAACTAAACCAATAAATTGTGAGAGCGACCCAAATAGTTGGCTAGAAACCGGCGTGGCGAAGAGGATTTTGGTTCGTAGCTGGGAGCTCGGAATCAGAGTCGTAATCGGACTCCAGTCCGGACATAGGTCGTGGCCAGAACCGTAGAATACCGATGGACCCGGCACAGCCCAGACCTTTTTTCTCATGGTATAGTCGCTGCATTTGGTCAAAAGACCCGCGTCCGTTACCAACTTCCACCTTTTTAAAAGCTGTGAGAAATTGAAGCGCAATTCAAGTCGACGGACGGATGGTGAAAGTAACAAGATACTTTTAATAAGACATCTTGCGAGGCCGCTTAAGATGCGTGCGGCGTGCGACAGAAGCCTGAAGAAGACTCTCTGCAGAGAGTCTCTGCCCTTCTCCCAGGCGAATCTCTCAATTCTCCGTTCTTCGTTCTCCAGTCTCCATTCTCCATTCTATGGCTAGAAGGCGACCAGGCAGACCAGGCTCATGCAAAACCGCCAACCGAAATTGACCAAGTTAGCAGACGTCGGCGGCGACGACGACGATGGCCGGGCAGACTGGCTGGCGCGTGTTACTTAATGTGCTTAATGCGCCCCTCGAAACCAATAGACGATCGGATCGAACCGATAGCTGGCCACTTTCTGGCGGAACCGGGGCGCACAGCTCGCTGGCGAGGCTCCAAGGCAGCTCCTTTAGCTGCACATCCCCGGGTCCAGCTCCAAGTCTAGTCGCGATCGAAATTACTCCAATTTCGAAACGAGTCTTTTGGTCATATTTAGCAAACAGGAATCGCGGCGGCCACAACGGCGGCCATGGCGGCGGCGCCCCTAAAAACTCAAAACTGCAAAGTGGAATTGAAATGGCGATGAAATGCCCGGCCCCGACTTCACCACCGTGCACAGTGGGATCGTTTAGTGAGCAGTTAATGGAATAAATACCTGGAGCCTGGAGATCTGCAAGTGATTTTTTATAGTATTCATAATAAAGCAGTGATAAAATCAAAGATATCAAAGATGAAGTTATTGAAGTTTTCCTTTTCTAATTGATAATTGATAATATCATTATATATTTTTATATATATATTTATATTTATAATTATATTTATATTTATATTATTGTAGAAACATATATTTCTATAAATCTCTGAAAATAAGATAATATTGCGAAGTATGTGTATCCTTGGTTTTAAGCTATGAAAGCTATAAAATTCAAGATTTGTGACTAGGATTAGGCCCAAAGTTGTAGAGTTCAATATTCCCTATAACAATTGTTTCAGCAATATGTACCAGGATCTCAGGACCTTCAATAGCTAGTACCACCAGATTTGGTATGTGACAAGCTGAACCTCATTCCGAATGAGTTTCTTAATTTTTAAATTCAACTATTTATTATACGCCAAAAGTAACAATTGTTTCAGCTATATATATCAGGATCTCAGGACTTCAGGATCTCAGGAATTCAGCAATATATATCCGGATCTCAGGACCTTCAATAGCTAGAACTACCAGATTTGGTATGTGACAAGCTGAACCTCATTCGGAATGAGTTTCATAATTTTTAAGTTCAACTATTTATTATCCGCCAAAAGTAACAATTGTTTCAGCTATACATATCAGGATCTCAGGACCTTCAATAGCTAGAACTACCAGATTTGGTATGTGGCAAACTGATCCTCATTCAGAATGAGTTTCCTAATTTTTAAATTCAAAATATAATAATATACAAAATATTCTCCTACAAAAGTAGGACGTGCTTCTCGGATTGTCGCTCTTGGAAGTTCCTCATAGAATTTCCTGTGCCCACTGTGCCCAGGCAGAGGCGGCGGCATCAGGTTGTCGTCGTCTTGGTGTTGCTTGTGGCGGCTGCAGTGGCTGCAGTGGCTCATCCTATTATTTCAACGAGAGCAAGTGCAGCCGTGTTTGTTTTTATTTATTTATTTTTATATTTTTTTTTTGCGGCTGCCGCTCGGCAATGCCAAATGCGGCACTTGGCAAAATATTTTATGGAAAAGTGGAACAGTCGATGAAACATTACAGGGGACAGACTGCACTGCATAAACAACAACAACAACTAAAAACAACAACAAAAAGCGCGATATCACTGCCTTTGTCACCTTGTGAGATGAGCCCCCTTTTGGGTCACCTTAACGGAGCTCCCCCCTTGACTTTTCCGGGGAGGGAGTCACGCAACGTGTGGCAATCAAAGGGCGCCCACACCCATCGCTCGGCTTGATTGCTTGCCGCAAATCAACAACAATTGGAGCATGGGCAGTGCCGGTGTCCACTGCCCACAGGGGGCTAGGGGGCTAGGGGGGTACCGCCAGCACCGGACCCAGTGGCAGCGGGGGGAATAGAAAGTGCAAACAGTTAGAGGACTTGTCCCCATGCAATTGTCGTCTTCGCCGTCGTCGTCGTCGTCGTCGTCTGCTTCTGTAACCCATTGCAACTGAAAGTTGGAGCTGCTGCCCAGTATAAACAAACAGAGGACTGGGGAAACCGACAAGCGAGCAACTAGCAACTGGCAACCAGCAACCAGCAACCAGCAACCAGCAAGCAGCAACTAGCAGCCGACGGCGACGACGCATGCCACAGCCGCAGTACACTCAAAAAAGGGAGGTAGTGGTATCCAACAAGTCCAAATCCATGTACGTGTGACGTTGTGATAGGAATTAGTGAGTAAATTTGCTTACTACTAGTAAAATCCTCAAGAATGTCACTATATTTATATAATGTAAATTGGGTAAATATGCTAGTATTGCCTAGGAATCCAAACATAATACTCATTCGCCCCATGTACGTGTGACGTTGTGATAGAAAATTAGTGTTCAAAAAGCTTACTAATAGTAAATTCCCTAATAATGTCACTGATAGGAATTACTGGTAAATTTCCTTAGTAATAGGAATAATTCCTCAATAATGTCACTATATATATGTTGGGTAAATAGGTTAGTACTGCCTAAGAATCTAAGTCTAATACTCATACGCCCCATGTACGTGTGACGTTGTGATAGGAATTAGTATTAAAAAAGCTTGCTAATAGAAAATTCCTCAAGAATGTGACTTTATGTAGTGTTAAAAAAACTTACTAATAGTAAATTCCCCAAAAATGCCTCTATATTTATATAATGTAAATTGGGTAAATATGCTAGTATTGCCTAGGAATCCAAACATAATACTCATTCGCCCCATGTACGTGTGACTTTGTGATAGGAATTATTGTTAAAAAAGCTTACTAATAGTAAATTCCTCAAGAATGTCACTTTATTTATGTAATGTAAATTGGGTAAATAGGTTAGTATTGCCTAAGATTTCAAGTCTAATACTCATACGCCCCATGTACGTGTGACGTGGTGCTCTTAGCTAGTTAATCTTCCACCTGCCCGCATGTTTTGGTAGATTTCTTTAGGGTTTTTACTTAAAACTTAAAGGTTACTAAAAGTTTTCCAAGTTTTATTTAAAACCTATTAAATAAGGATTATTCTAGAGTCATTATTTATAAGAAATAAACAATGTTCTTGGACTGTAAGCATTATATTGTTGTATAAATTAGATTTTAGATAAGAAGGGAAAAAAGCTTTCAATATGTTTTAAATATTTTAAGTTCTGTGACTAAGGCATTGAAAATAAAATAATGTTTTGGTAAGAAATTAATAATTAAATATATATATATAAGGAAAATAAATAAATATATAAAATAAAAATAAATAAAATAAATAAATAAAATAATAAGCATATAAAATAATGATTACAAATGTTAGAACTAGAAAAAGAACAAAAGAATATCTAAGAGATTTGTAGAAATCAAATAATTCATAATAATAATAGATAAGAGAAAAATATTATGCAAAAGTACAGTGAAATTAATAATAATTAATAATTAATGAATACTAGATAACAGCAAAAATATAATGCAAAATAATTAATTAATAATAGATAACAGCAAAAATGTTATGCAAAAAGTACAGTGAAATTAATAATAATTAATAATTAATGAATACTAGATAACAACAAAAATATTATGTATATATATATATTATGTATATATTTCTGTCAGTGCAGCGGCAATATCAGGCGGCAGAAACACCAAAAACATCAGCAATATCGGCTGCAGCCGGCGAGTCGTACGCTGTACTTGAACAAGTCGTACTTGGAATAGCTTTTTTGGACTTGGCTTCGGCTTTGGCCGACTGCCTCAGTGAGGAGGAGGCCTTCTTTCAATGGAAAGAAAGAAGAAATTTCGCTGCTGCTGCTGCTGCCGCTGCGACTGTTGCTGCTGCTGCCGCTGCGACTGCTGCGACTGCTGCTGCGCATGCGAAGTGTTCCGCTGCGAGAAAGCAGGTGTCTGCAGCATTCGGCGCTAAACCACGGCGCGGAGCAGACGCGTTTTTCTCTCTCTCGCAACACTCGACCGATCCGATCCTCGAGGCGAACCGTTGTTCGTAAACACTAACAAATAAATAAATAAATAATACACTAAGAAACAAGCATCAAGAAAGCAAAAAAATAGAAAGAAAAACACACCGAAAATAAACAAATAAAAACGCTAAGCGAATCCCGAGCAAAACAAAAACAAATACAAAGCATTTGTTGCGAAAAAACGGAGCAAAGGAGAACAGAAAGAACCGCTCGTTCGCTCGTTCGCTCGCTCGCTCCCGCAGCGGCGCTGGCCCAGTGTTGATCAACGCTTTTTGTGTCCTTTTTTTTCTGTTGCAGTTTGTTTTTTTGTTGGCATTTTCTTTTTGTTCCCCGCCTGCGTGTGTGCTCCACTTGCGATCGATAATTGTTGACCGCGTGCAACGCCCCACCCCCCTACCCTGCCCTAACTGCCGCCGATGCCGCAGTAGGCAGCAGCAGCACCAGCAGCAGCAGCAACAACAAAGTGCAACACTAACGGCCACCCGTTATTGCGAGTGCAGTGCAACTGTTTTCGAAAGTTGCCGCAACGCAGGCGCAGAAGCAGACGCAGAGACGCAGCGACGCAGACCCAAAACGCAGAAGCAGACGCAGACGCAAACGCATCCTGTTGGAATTGGACGCGGAACTGGAACTGGAACAGCAAGTGGAACGGAGGAATCGGGCCAGGGACGAGAGGTAAGTAAAGAATTCCGTTACACGGAAGGGCATGAGTGGGAAGTGGGAGAGAATGTCTGACAATATAATGTCCTTCCGCTTCCGGTCTTAACTTCTGAAGCTGTACTTTATATATTTAGGTTTATTATTATTTAGGTTTTATATTAATTTAGGTCTATATTTTTCATTTCTTAAATTAATTTCAATTTAATTTTGACCTTATGGAGCATTTCTAAGAATATTAAAGACATCAAAATTCATTCTTCGAACTTTAGTCTCTACCATCTTTAAATTATTTGATGCAATGATTTATTTTGATACAAATTCTTTAAATATTTTCTGGGAAAGGAAATATACCTTTTCAAATTCAGATTTTCTCTTCTTCTATATTTAAAGCATATTAGTTATATAGAAAAATTAAACAGGAAGATTAAAGAGATAAATAAGAGAGATAAAGAGATCATATATACATTTTTTCATAGTTTAGTCTATTTGTATCTAGTACAAAAGTATAGTAAAAATCAAATCTCTAAATCTTAAAGACAGACATTTTCAAGGTCGCAAGGAAGCTCAGATAAAAAAGTAGCCATGTCCATTGAATTCTTCCAGCTACGAGCTGATTCTACAGACTTCCTCACTCTCTCTTTTCATTTCCCCACACCCAAGCCATCATTGCCTTGGACAATGTCTTAGGCCTTCTAATTGGTTAACTGAGAGCATTCATGTTTGTCTGGGCCAAGATGACCCACTTCACTTATGGGGAAACCTATTAACACTTTTCACCTCTCACCCCGTCTCCAGTCTCTCCCCAGTTAAAAGTTAAGTGAGTTGTCATTAAACAGATTCTTTTCTTTCTTGACTTGTCGCAGCTTCCCTTTTCTTTTCTTTTCTTTTTATTTTTTATTTTTGTTGCTTTCTTCTGTGTTGGCTTTTGACAGTGGGTGGGTGGTGGAAGAGTCGGAAAGAGCGGGATCAATCAATCAATCATCATTGAGCTGACTGAGAAATTGCTAATAAATTGCAATTAGCGGCAAACACTTTCATAGCTTCATAATAATAGTAATATTAATAATAATACGTATAATGGCCAAAGAAAATAAAAGCGAAAAGCACTTTCTTCGCTGTTCGCGTTAGCGTTCTCCTCTTCCGCTTCTTCTGCCGCCCACAACAACAACAAAAGCTACAACAATGAACACACACTATAAGCTGTACGTAAAAAAGAGTTAAGATCATGTTATAGGCATCAAATTAGTCATAACTATATATTTTCGCTATTTTTGTATACATTACATTTATAATTGCATAGGAAATGTGACTTTCTTAACTGATTCGTGCTAAGGGTAATGGTTGTTTATGGACTTAACGTTCTTAATTAAATATTAGTTATTATTACAAAGAAACAAACACTTCCTAATGCCTTTTTATATTTTAAAGTGTATATTGAAAGCTTTAAATTTAAAATATATTGATCACACTGTGGCATTCTTGGAATTTTTGAATGTGCTTCAATGTAAACATCATATTATTGATTTAATTTTCTGTTGTATCCCCACTAATAATGATGACCAAATTAATTATACAGAAAACAACTCAACACCAGCAACAATAAAATCAACAGCAGCAACATGCAACACCAACGGCAGCAGCAGCAACAACAGCAGCAACAGCGGCCGCAGCAGCTACAGCACAAGCTGGTGCGCTGCAGAAATCTGCGAAGAAATGTAGAAATCGGTGCTAAGAAGATTTGGCTGCCGCTTATCATTTTCCTTTCACTGCAGGTGAGTTGAGCCGATGCAAATAATTAAAATCAATTTAAGCCAAAAGCCGCAGACACAACAGCAGCTTATAAATAGATAATTCCCATTAGCGGCAGCCGGCTTAAGCTTCCCGCTTCCCCCTCAGCCCGTCCCTGTCTGGCTGCCTGTCGTCTCGTCTGCCCCAAGTACTCGAGTGTGCGTGTGTGTGTGTGTGTGCAAGTGAAAGAGCGCTGTGAGCTTGGAATGAAATGGAATGGCATGGAGTGGAGTGGAATGGAATGGGATGGGACGTGTAATTGGCATGGCCTCGTTTCGCGCATCAATTGCCGAGTCTGTGTGTGTGTGAGTGTGTGTGTGTGAGTGTTACATGTGCTCGTTTTAGTTCCTGGAAGCATGGAATGTACATGGAATATAAGATATTGCAGGCCCGCAAGGAAAGCTCTGCAGAATTCCAGTAATTGCTCATTAATGGAAAGGATACACGTACAAACAAGTGCACATCTGGGGAATTTTAGAAAATGTATTTCTTAAATACTTTTACAGTAATAGATTAAGAATGGAGAATTGCATTAAATTCAAACAAATTAGAAGAGCTTTTTTGGTAATGGAAATTAAGAATCTTTTATTTAAAAGCAGATATACATAATAAAGCCCAGGTTGTAGAATTCTTCTGGCTTAAGAATGGTTTATAGGTTTTTAGTTTTTTATAATGGAAATTACTTAGTAAAAAGACTTTTAAGCAGTGTAGAATATACATACATATAAAGATTTTTAAATGTTAAAGAAACTTCCTTCCTACCTTCTTTTTATATCAAAGGATACAAATCTTCTAAACTTTTCTGATATAATTTTTATATATTATTTATATAGAGAAATATTATTATATAGTTTTGTTTAGAATCACATCTACGATTAGATAACCACACGTTAGCTCCTTGGTGCTAACTGAAGCCGGCATTCTGGCCAAGATGCATTCAATCTCCATCTCCCTCTCCATCTCCATCTGCATTTTCCCTACTTCTTGGCCATCTTCAAAGTCATCCGCATCCGCAGCGCATTCCTTTCTCTTTTTCGCCTTTTGGCACATATTAAAATTCCATGTGCATCCATTTCGTTGTAGTTTTTGTTTTCCTTGGCCAGTTTGGCTAGGTGATATGAGATGGGCAGCAGCAGCCATAGCAGCTCGTGACGTTAGAAAGTTATTTTTTTCCAGCCTCTATGGGCCATTCTGGGGCGATGACACAATTTAGCCTGGCCAAAAAATAAAAGAGCAACAAAAACAAAAACAAAAGCAAAGAGGCTGCAAAAGGCCAAAAGCAAAGTTCCCATTCCTTTAACGAGCGGCAGCATGTGGCAGAGCTTCCTTTTCGCTTTCATCTTGGGTCGCATTCACCTTTGACCTCTCATCAGTCTCCTCCACTCTTCAGTGTCTTCTCAGTCTCAGTCTCAGCCTCTTCTCGCCCCCCTCCCCGGTCCACACAGGCCTCGATTTTGGCCAAGTGGCTGCCAAATTCCGATTCTCTGCTAATGTTTCACTTTCTCCCGATTTGGTGCGCTGCCAGTCAGACAGCATCTTCGAAAAACTACAAAAAAATAACTAAAAAAAACTAAAAAAGAGCCTAGCACATTGGTCGAGGTCAAGATTGGCCACAACAGCCGGCTTTATACAAATGCACAGAAAAAATGCAAATAAACCAAGATTAACCACAAAAGAAAATAACAGTTTACTTTGTACATTATATTTAATCCTTTTCTTAAATGAAATTTCTTATTCAAACAGTATTTATATTTATAAATGAGAGTTTTAAAGGATACCGATCTTTAAGTTGAAGTAAAATCTATCTCAACTTGTGTGGAAATAATCACACTTCTCAGATTTAATGAAGACTTCCAGCTTACTAGTTTCTCTGCGTGTAGACTGTCTACAGTCTTTCTCATTCGGTCTCCAGTCTTCGCTCGCAGTCATCAGTCTCTTCCAGTGGGGATTACAACAGCAACTCCTAGGCGGCGGGGAACGGTGGCTAGGAACGGGGAACGGAGAACATGCACTTCGTAGTGGGCAGAAAATTAATGGAGAACAGTGGAAAGGAACGGGCATCGAGGAACGGGGTAGTGGAACGCCCCGCTGATAGATGATAGCCGAAACATTAAAGCGTACACACTTGGCACACATTTCAATTAACGCAGTTCTCTGGGGATCAGAGGATGGGATGATTAATTTGCACTGGGAACAGGAACAGATCCGGAACGGAATGGAATTGGAATGTGGTAAGGGAACAATGACAAATGGGTCAATTGAAGGGGATGAACTATGAGACTATAAAGGATAATAATAAATAGATTTGGAGAGGTAAATTCCAAATAAATAAATAAGCTGGAAATCTACATTAAATCTGAGAAGTTCGAATTTTATAACATGAATTTTCCTTCAACTATTCATTAAATTATTATTGATTTAAAATTTTAGGGTATTGGGATTAAATACTTATGCTTATGTTTATAATAGGCTTTAAAATTGCTTACTTTTCGTTAATATATTTATATTTTCTCATTGAAAATTAAGCAAGCTCCACAAACCTCTTAAACAGTGATGCTAAATAACATATTATGGAATTAGTCAAATTAAGACTTTAGTTAAAGTTAGTTAGTTGGTTTAAAAATATAGCTATAATGCAGCAATATTTATTATATATATTTTATAATTAATATTCTATATTTTCTACATATAAAAGTAACTACACTTGACTTGTCTCGATATAATCAGTTTAGGGAAAGTATTTGAACTTGTTTAGTTTGCCAGCTTAGTAACATACTTTTTCGCTCAGTGTGCTTGTGGAAATTGCTGCTTTGAGCATCCACAACATATATTTATTTTTGTTAACGCTTTTGGTATTCATGGCTCGCTTCTGCAGTCGCTCTAAATCACGTTTCCGCATGCAAATTGGATTTTAGAATTCTGGATTGGCCTTTTTCTTTTGGCATTGGGTTTGGGCCAGTGCCTGTGCCTGTGCCTGGGTTCGTGGGCAGCTCGTTTGGCGATTGCCAGCTTGCCATTTTTTTAACCATTTTACCATTTTGCCACTTTGCCATTTTTTAGCATTTACCATTTGCCTTTTTGTCGTCAATCGTCTGCCGCGCTTGCCACATCACTTTCTACCAAACAGGATTGGTTCAGGATGCCGCCGCCGTCGTCGTCGTCGTCGTTGCGACATCCCAGAGCTCCATCTCGGTTACTTGGGCTACTCAGATGCTGAGATGCTCAGCTTTTCGCAGGTTTCTCAGTTTTCTCAGTTTTCTCAGCTTCCCAGTTGGCGGAGAAAGTTGTTTTCGGCGGAGCGGCACAGATTTGGAGGCTGCATCTCGCCATCTTCGCTGGGCATCTTCATCATGGGTATGGGTATGGGTATGGGTATGGGTATGGGTATCTTGGCCATGGCCATCATCGTTCACCTGTCCCACCTGCTGCTGCTGCTGCTGCTGCTGCCCCCTTTACCGCCCATTCATGCATTCGTCTAATTGCCTTGATAGCTCGGCAACTTGGCAACTTGGCAACTTGGCAACTTGGCCACTCGGCAACTTGGTAACTTGGTAACTGAATCAGTGCAGCCGCGGCGACAAGTACATGGAAAGAGCCATAGCTTCGGATCAAGATGTTCCTGAATGGCCTGGTAAAATTAAGACCTGCTCACTTGGCCAAAACGTGGCCAAGTGGCCAACTGAAGGACGCAAAAAAGAAAGTAATGTTAAATTAATTAAGTTTATTAGCAGAGCTCAAGCAGCGGCTATATATATGTATGTGTGTACAAGGACATATGCTATATATATCATGGCTAGAAAGTGCAGAAAGTCTTTATATCCAATTCGAATGGAAACATTGCAATTTAGAGAGTTAAGTATATTCATTTTTTGCAAAAATTAAATAGGTTTCCATTACTCTAAATGGTAATTATATATTTAAAAATGTTTCATATTAAAAAGGATTGAAATTATTATAGTATAAAGCTAAGAAATGTATGGGAAGAATTTTAAAGTAAACTAATCAGGGAGAAGTAAGAATTATTAGAAGAATTCTTAGAAGAATTGTTTAGAATTTATTTCAAAACTTTAACTGGAGTATAGAGTAAGTTCTTAGCCAGCTCTTTAGAGAGAAGAATTAGCAATACTTTGTCAAGGAAAGTAGCCACAAGGAGAGCGAAGAATTGCCTTGGTTTCTTCCCACCAATTCTGCAAAGTCTTATCGGGGGAATCTATTCAATTTGAGTCTCTGAAATCCCGGCTATTATCAGGTCCACACATCGTCACATCAGCGTTCCGGCAATTCCGTTTCGATGTCGATCGCGATCTCAATCTGGGTTTGGGTCTTCAGTCTCCAGTCTTCAGTCTTCAGTCTTCAGTCTCCAGTCTTCAGTCTCCAGTCTTCAGTTGCCAGTTTCCAGTTGCCAGTTTCCAGTTTCCAGTCTCGAATTGCCAGTCTGAAAGACTCTCTTCCAGTCTGGGAGTCTGGCCTGGCCTGGTCTGGTCTGGTTCTAGCCTTGACATCGCCATTTAAGGCAGGCGGATCTGCCTGGCAATTGGGTCGCCGCCTCATGTGGCACATGCGGCACAAGCGGCACAAGCGACACATGCGGCATGCGGCGTGGCAAGAGCTGGTGGAGCGATGAGCTTGGAGCAAAAAAAAGCGAAATTGTTGCGGATTTTGCGCTCTTTTCCTCGCATTTCTTTCTTATTTCTATTTGTGCTGCTGGCGCTTTTTGTTCGCCTTATGCAATTGAGTTGCATGCCGCATCCGCCTTGCAACCTCCATTCCATGCCACACACTCCACACTCCACACACACTTGACATTCTCCCGGCCATTTTCCACCTTAAATCATTGCATTCTCCTCGCCTTTCTTGCCCGGAATGGGGCCACAGGTCGCCCTCGTCTGCGCGGACGATGTGGAGGTGGTGAAGGCCATTGCCGGCGGACCCGACGACGACCTGACCATTGCCCTTGGCGACCACGAGAACGAGCTGGACCAGATGGCCCAGGAGTCGGAGCAGGAGCAGCAACAGCAGCAGCAGCAGCAGGTCCAGATTCAATCCCAGCAGCAGCAGCAGCAGCAGCAGCAACAGCAGCAGTTGCCGCCGCAGCCGCAGCACCAGATCCAGATGCAGTTGCCCCAGTCGGTGCCCAAGGTGCAGGTCCACTACCAGCACAACATGCCCCAGCCCCCACCCGGCGTGGGCCTCACCCTGCGCAGTAAGTACAGGGACATACTCCTTGGAGTGTCCTCCAGCTAGATCCTTGATCTCTTGATCTCTATATCCCTATATCCCTTGATTCCTCTATCCCTCTATCCCTTAATTCCTAGATCCCTGCATCCGTCATTCCCTCGATCCCTAGATACCTCGATCTCTAGATAACTCTATCCCTTAATTTCTAGATCCCTGTATCCATCGTTCCCTCGATCCTTCAATCCCTTAATACCTAGATCCCTGTATCCCTCATTCTCTCGATCCCTAGATACCTCGATCCCTTAATACCTAGATCGCTATATCAATCGATCCCTAGATCCCTGTATTCCTAGATCCCTCGATCCCTTAATACCTAGATCCCTGTATCCATCGATCCCTAGATCCCTTAATCCCTAGATCCCTATATTCCTTGATTCCTCGACTCCCAGCTCCCTCCACTCCCAGCTCTCTCAACTCCCAACTCCCTCGACTCCCAATCTCAGTTCCACAGCCAATCTTTTGATGTATTGCTCGTCCACTTCTCCCCCTTCGATTTCCTAGGCAATCACCAGAACATACCCCTGAGCTTCGGCCAGCCGTTCGGACCTCCGCCGCCGCCGGGCGCCCAGTTCTACAAGGGACCGCCGCCGCCGCCCCAGCAGCAGCAGCACCAGCTCCAGCAACGCCCCCAGCCGCCGCCGCAGGTGCAGATCCAGGTGCAGCCCCAGCAGACGCAGGGTCAGGTGCAGGTGCAGAGCCAGGGAATGCAGCAGCAGCAGATCCAGGTGCCGGGGGACCTGAGTGTGGGCGGATCCAGCCAGAACGAGATCTGGGCAGCGCCCGTCCAGGACATGCCCAAGATCGTATCGCTGGACGTGAAGTGCGAGAAGAACGGGATGAAGGTGTTCGTGCAGTTCGACAAGCCCTTCAACGGCATCGTCTTCTCCAAGGGCCACTACAGCAACATGAACTGCGTCCACCTGCCCTCCGGTTTGGGACGGAGCTCCGCCAGCTTCGACATTGGCCTCCACGAGTGCGGCACCGCCGGCAACACGGATAACTACAATCAGGGCTATGGCCACGATACGGGGGGCAGCACTGGAGCCGGTACATACTTCGAGAACATCATTGTCATTCAGTATGATCCGCAGGTGCAAGAGGTGTGGGATCAGGCGCGGAAGCTGCGCTGCACGTGGCATGATCAGTACGAGAAGAGCGTCACCTTCCGGCCGTTCCCCGTGGATATGCTGGACGTGGTCCGGGCGGACTTTGCCGGGGACAATGTCGGCTGCTGGATGCAGATACAGGTGGGCAAGGGACCGTGGGCCTCCGAGGTCTCCGGGCTGGTCAAGATTGGCCAGACAATGACCATGGTGCTGGCGATCAAGGACGATGACTCCAAGTTCGATATGCTGGTGAGGAATTGCGTGGCCCACGACGGCAAGCGGGCCCCCATCCAGCTGGTGGACCAACGCGGCTGTGTCACCCGGCCGAAGCTCATGTCCCGGTTCACCAAGATCAAGAACTTCGGAGCCTCCGCCTCGGTGCTCTCCTACGCCCACTTCCAGGCCTTCAAGTTCCCCGACTCCATGGAGGTGCACTTCCAGTGCACCATCCAGATCTGTCGCTACCACTGCCCCGAGCAGTGCTCGGCGGACTCGAACCTGGTGCAGGATGTCCACCACCTGCAGGTGGGGCCGGAGTCGCAGTACGGACCTCCGCCTCAGCTCCATGTGGATGCGTATCACGTAGCCGCCGCCGTAGCCGGCGGTGGGTCCATCGGCAAGCGGCGCGATGAGCGACGAGTGCAGCGCCGGGCCAGGTCGGTGGAGCCGCAGGTGGGCCTCAATAGGATCATCAAGGTGGTGTCTTCCGGGGATCTGACCTTTGCCATTGACGAGCAGCAGCCGCAGGGCATGACGAACGGCAGCAGCTCCGGCGGCGGCGGCTCCTCCGGATCCTCCTCCGGTCCGCAGACATTGGTGTTTCCCGTGCGCGAGGAGGGACTCATCTGCATGACCACGCCGGGCTTTGCCATCACGCTGATCGTGCTGCTGGGCATCCTGGTCACCTCCTGCCTCACCTCCGCCGTCCTCTATGTCCGCCTGCGTCCGTTCTCGTCCTTTGCAGCCGCCCGGAGCGCCAAGGAGCGGGCCGTGGCCTTCACGAACCCGCAGCTGACACCGCTGCCGGTCATCCAGTTGCCGCCATCGCCGGCGGATGTCCAGGGAACGCTCTCCAAGAAGCGGGCGATGTCGTGAGCACCATGTCCTGCCCACGCCCCCGACTGGCGGCTGGACTTAGTGCCGCGCTGGTGTTAGTGTCTTATGTGTGTGCGGTAGCCGACTACTGGTAGTTGGTGGCGGTAACTAGTGCTGGGAGAGCCATGTCTTCACTTCAGCTAGGAGTACTTCACTTCATTTGGAGTACTTGGAGTCCTAAGTACAGTCCCCTGATTCGAAATCTTCATAATCAAGATAATATGCCAAAAACAAGAGCCTTTTTAATGCCAAAAATAATGCTTGGCCAGAAAATATTCACAGTTTTTAAAAGAATTTCTTAATTGTTTCGCTGCATATCATTTATAGGTGGTTCCCACAAAAAAAAAGAGAGAAAATAAACATCAGTTACCCGCTACTAGTTACTCGCTACTAGGTAACCGCGTCGCCACTTCCGCTTCCGGTTCTAGGTACAGTTGTGTCTGCGTCTGCGGCTCTTAAATTTGTAGCGTACGCTTCGTTAGTATAATTTTTCATACAAATTATTTAACATTAACTCAAGTCGTTAACTGGGTTCTCCACTTCTCCCGACTTCTGACCCCCCCCGACTCTACCTGCACCCATCTTCCGGTCTTCCGATTCTTCCCCCTCACCCTGTCTTCCCTCTCATTTCTCATCTCCGATTTCTCCTCTCCGGTGGCAGTCGATAATCGATTATTTTTGTTTTAGTTTAAGCCTTAGGTTCTATTTATTCTTGCAAACGGTGCTAAGCCATGTTCAGCCCAATATCATCCCTTCCATAACCATTATAATCCCCATTATAGTCCCCCGTCACTTGTAGCTTTCTTTTATAGCAATTTGAGCCGATATATTCCATTACTTAGAGTATTTCTCGTAAGACTCTCTCTTAAGACTTTGTAGACACACAACACACACCACACCACACACTTACTTAACACCCAAAACACACACACACACACACACACAACATACATACACTTGAATTAGTCACTAAATATTTTAAGCGCTTTAAGCCGTAGACTAAGCCGAATCCCTCTGCGTCCCCGTCTCTGTCAGCCATTTGCCCGGACCCCCTTTGGATCTACTTATAACAGTTAGTACGCCTTGTAGTCCACTTATTTATTTGCATAATGATTTATATATATACGCATACATACCCGCACATATATACACCGCCTTATATATAAAAAATAAATAATATATCTTCGATTTTTTTTGTGTACTTTTGTAAGCCGAGCCAAGCGAATGAAGAGAAGAGAAAGTGTTCAATAAATTGTTTACAATCCCTCAAAAAAAATATACATACAAAGGACTTCATTTTCACTATCTTTGGGGCATTTTTCGGGGACATCCTTTGTGGAGATCTACTTAGAAACTATATATCCAATAGATAATGATATGCTGTTAAGCATATACGACAACTCAAAGCTTAAAATATTCATAACTCAGCCAAAACAGCCCCAATTTCAAATCGGAAAGCTTTTCTGTGTTCGTTTTTATTTGGTTCTTTAATCTGCATATCGAATTTAGAAGTTTACGAAAATAAAAATTTTGCCAATTTTTTACAATTTTAATGATGTAACCCCTTATCATTTTTTCAAAAAATGGCCAAAAATTGTTTTCTCATTTTTTCCAATATTTGATTGTCAAATAATAAAGATTTTAACGACGAATCGGAATATATACGGCATTTGGCTGTCTTTCCATTTTTGGCCAAAATATGCTGTTAAGAAAATACGAATTTTTGTGTTTCTAAATGGGGTATTTATGTCCTAATTTTTAGGACAACTCAATGTTAAAAATATTTATAACTCAGCCAAAACTGCCCCAATTTCAAATCGGAAAGCTTTTCTATGTTAGTTCTTATTTGGTTCTTTAATCTGCATATCGAAGTTTACGAAAATAAAAATTTTGCCAATTTTTGACAATTTTAATGATGTAACCCCTTATCATTTTTTGAAAAAAATGGCAAAAAAATTTTTACTAATATTTTCCAATATTTGATTGTCAAATAATTAAGATTTTAACGACGAATCGGACAATATACGGCATTTGGCTGTCATTCCATATTTGGCCAAACTATGATGTTAGGAAGATACGTATATTTGGGTCTTAAAAAAGGTATTTTATGTCCTAATTTCTGGGACAAATCAATGTTAAAAATATTCATAACTCAGCCAAAAATTTCATTTTGGAAAGCAGTTTTATGTCAGTTTTTAAGTAAATAATAAGCTTATTTAGTTTAAAATTAAATTGTTTGTCAATTTTTAAAATTTTAATGATGTAACCCCTTATAAAATTTTTAAAATTAGGCTAAATTTTTTTAAAATATTTTGTTAATTTTTTTTTGTAAAATAATTAAGGTTTTAATGGTGATCTAATGTTTGCTCCGCTCTAAGCTGAGAGGACACTTTCAAGATTGTGAAATTTGAACAAACTTGTCCCAATAAACCTTAAAATCCCTGGTTTACATACCAGGCCAACAGAAATGCTGAGAAGACGAACCCTGCGACTTAAAGTTTGCTCATCACTGACCTTCCCCTCTTTAGCGATCCGTTATTTCAGGATGATTTTTTCCGCAAGGTGAGCCCGTTTGTTTGCATTGCCCTCCGTACTAAGCTCTCTGTGATCAGAGATGAGCAAACAGCAGATCTCAGGGCACTTTTCTCAGCATTAAAATTAAATGAAAATAAATGTTCTAGCTGAAGCGTAATTTAAGAAGATCTCGAAACAATCAACAACAACAACAACGACAACAACAAAAAATTCTAACAAAATTCGTCCCAATAAACCTTAAAATCCCTGGTTTACATACCACGCGAACAGAAATTCTGAAAAGAGTACCCTGCGACTTAAAGTTTGCTCATCTCTGACCTGATTTTTTCCGCAAGGTGAGAGAGCCCGTTTGTTTGCATTGCCCTCCGTACTAAGCTCTCTGAGATCAGAGATGAGCAAACAGCAGATCTCAGGGCACTTTTCTCAGCATTAAAATTAAATGAAAATAAATGTTCTAGCTGAAGCGTAATTTAAGACCATCTCGATACAATCAACAACAACAACAACGACAACAACAAAAAATTTTAACAAATTCGTCCCAATAAACCTTAAAATCCCTGGTTTACATACCACGCGAACAGAAATTCTGAAAAGAGTACCCTGCGACTTAAAGTTTGCTCATCTCTGACCTGATTTTTTCCGCAAGGTGAGAGAGCCCGTTTGTTTGCATTGCCCTCCGTACTAAGCTCTCTGAGATCAGAGATGAGCAAACAGCAGATCTCAGGGCCCTTTTCTCAGCATTAAAATTAAATGAAAATAAATGTTCTAGCTGAAGCGTAATTTAAGACCATCTCGATACAATCAACAACAACAACAACGACAACAACAAAAAATTCTAACAAATTCGTCCCAATAAACCTTAAAATCCCTGGTTTACATACCAGCCAAATAAAAATGCTGAGAACAGTACCCTGCGACTTAAAGTTTGCTCATCTCTGACCTCCTCTCTTTAGCGATCCGTTATTTCAGGATGATTTTTTCCGCAAGGTGAGAGAGCCCGTTTGTTTGCATTGCCCTCCGTACTAAGCTCTCTGAGATCAGAGATGCGCAAACAGTAGACCGCAGGGTACTCTTCTCAGCATTAAAATGAAATGAAAATAAATGTTCTAGCTGAAGCGTAATTTAAGACCATCTCGATACAATCAACAACAACAACAACGACAACAACAAAAAATTTTAACAAATTCGTCCCAATAAACCTTAAAATCCCTGGTTTACATACCAGGCCAACAGAAATGCTGAGAAGACGAACCCTGCGACTTAAAGTTTGCTCATCACTGACCTTCCCCTCTTTAGCGATCCGTTATTTCAGGATGATTTTTTCCGCAAGGTGAGAGAGCCCGTTTGTTTGCATTGCCCTCCGTACTAAGCTCTCTGAGATCAGAGATGCGCAAACAGTAGACCGCAGGGTACTGTTCTCAGCATTAAAATTAAATGAAAATAAATGTTCTAGCTGAAGCGTAATTTAAGACCATCTCGAAACAATCAACAACAACAACAACGACAACAACAAAAAATTCTAACAAATTCTTCCCAATAAACCTAAAAATCCCTGGTTTACATACCAGCCAAATAAAAATGCTGAGAACAGTACCCTGCGACTTAAAGTTTGCTCATCTCTGACCTCCTCTCTTTAGCGATCCGTTATTTCAGGATGATTTTTTCCGCAAGGTGAGAGAGCCCGTTTGTTTGCATTGCCCTCCGTACTAAGCTCTCTGTGATCAGAGATGAGCAAACAGCAGATCTCAGGGCACTTTTCTCAGCATTAAAATTAAATGAAAATAAATGTTCTAGCTGAAGCGTAATTTAAGAAGATCTCGAAACAATCAACAACAACAACAACGACAACAACAAAAAATTCTAACAAAATTCGTCCCAATAAACCTTAAAATCCCTGGTTTACATACCACGCGAACAGAAATTCTGAAAAGAGTACCCTGCGACTTAAAGTTTGCTCATCTCTGACCTGATTTTTTCCGCAAGGTGAGAGAGCCCGTTTGTTTGCATTGCCCTCCGTACTAAGCTCTCTGTGATCAGAGATGAGCAAACAGCAGATCTCAGGGCACTTTTCTCAGCATTAAAATGAAATGAAAATAAATATTCTAGCTATTTTAATGATGTTACCCCTTATCAATTTTTCAAAAATTGGCCAAAATATTTTTCTTGCTATTTTCTATATTTAAATTTATAAATAATTACAATTTTAATGGCGAATTGGGAAATATATGACATTTGCCCATCACTCGCTGTTTGGCTGTAAAATGCTCTAAAAGACCTTAAATATGCCTCTTTCTGTCTATCTATCTAATGCTTATTGTTATTTACTAATTGTTTATTTATTTGTCTCAGTTTTCTCTCCAATTTCGCATTTCAATAACCATAAGACACCAGGCCAAAAAAAACGGCAGCTGGCGGCTGCTGGCTTAACAGTTTTATTATTTTGTAGCATACAAAATAGGGCATACACATACAGCTTCGCTGCGTGTGCCATGAGTGCAGCACACATTCAGCGTCGCTGCTTGTGCCATGAGTGCAGCACACATACAGCATCGCTGCGTGTGCCATGAGTGCAGCATACTTATATGGGCATCAAGTCGGCTGCTGCCTAGGTACTTCTGTTGGCCTGGTATCTGAGACCAAAAATTCAGCGGATTTTGGCTCATTGCATGCACAGTTTGGGATGCACTGGCGGTGCACCTAGCTTACAGTTTGAGAAGCACTGGACTGGTGACCGATCGAACTCTCAAACTGTACCAGTGCTTGTCAAACTGTAAACCGGATATATGATTTGCCACTGCATTTCGAACTGTAGGCTTAGCACCGAAAGTATGCACTGGTTTTCCCATTCAACCTATAAGATGCCTCGGTTTTTCAATATAATAATAATAATAATAATTCGACACGCGCTCTGGAGTTCATTTTCAACTTATCTAGTTTTATTTGTCAATTTGTCAGTTACAAAATTGGAACTTAAATTTGAACAAGCATGCAAAGTAATTGCATTGCATTTTTTAGATTTAGATTTAGCTTTTGTTTTTCATTTAATTTAATTTGAATGATGGAAATGATAATGCGAATTGGCTAAATGATTGAGTAAGCGGTAGAATTTAACTAAATTTGTCCCCCAAAAAGTGCGATGCGATGCCAAAGAACACAGTAATACACAATAATAATATTCATAATAATAGACACACAAAAAAAAAAAAAACAAAACANAACAAACACACAAAAAAAAAAAAAACAAAACAAAACAAGCTACTACAAACATTAAATTTCTTGCAAAATTTCCATACCGCTCGAGCTTACAGCTAATATCGTATAGGTATTTCCATATATATATTTATATTGTTTATATAAATATATATAATGTGTAAGTGTAATATATATATATATATAAATATAAATAAATAAGTTCCCTTATGCCTATGCGGATGCGAGATATACTTGGCATCCAATCTCTCCTTAACCTTGAGCACCGTGTCAGGAGTTTCTCAATCTCTCTCTCTTTGTGAGTTTTATGTTTTATGTTTTGTGTGTTTGTGTGTTTGTGTGTTATGTGTTGCTCTTGATCTTGCTTTACTTTAGAGTTTTTGTTTTATGTTTTTAGCGGATTTTCAAAGATTTTTCAATGATTTCAATGATTTTTAACGACTAAATGCACCCAAAAAATGATTGTGAAACGTTCAGCACCAAAAACGAATCTTAAACGAAGCCGAAGCCGTTCGAGTATTGCCATGCTGCCCGATCTCTGAACAAACAACCCGGAAAAAAAACAATAATCATTAATCAATTAAATAGATAATAAGCGGGGACAACGCTTTCGATTTCGACTCTGGTCCGACTCTGGTGATTCCCATTCCTTCCATATCCTGGCTGTGCCCTCACTGGACCGCCTCGTGCCCCGGAGTCTGTCCCGGTTGTCTCACTTGCTGCTGCTGCACCTGTTGCTGCTGCTGCTGCTGTTGCATGTGCCGCAAGCGGAAGAGACGCAGGGTCATCCAGGAGGCCAGTGTCCCGGGTACCGGCATCGGGGTCTGCTTGTCCAGCGCCTCCTTTTGCAGCTGGTAGCGGTAGAGCAGCGATCCGGCCACCAAGGCCGAGACAATCGTCGCCGAGATGACGACAATGAAGAGAATGCTGAAGCCGGGCACCGGCATACAGATGCCGTAGACAACCTCCTCGCTGATCTTGCCCTGGAAGACGGTGACCGCCTCCTGTTTGGAGTCCGGCGAGAAGGCCAAGTCCGCCTCGGAGATGACATCGTAGAGGCCGCTAACACCGACATCGGCACTGCGCACCTTGCGATCGGCAATGACCAGGGAACGGCGGCGACGACGGTGGCCACTCTCCTCCTTAGGCTGATCCTGCTCCGTCTTATTCCCCTTATCCTGGTCATGCTCCTCCGTGTCCAAGTCAATGTGATCTTCGCGCGGCTTCTTTAGCGCCTCCGCCTGTGGTCGGTAAACCGGACGCGGCACCTCGTCATCCTGGTTACGGGAGGGATCCAGGGAGCGTGGACCCGCCATGGGCACACCCATGCGCTTCTGGGCCTCCAGCTGCCGGGGTCCGTGCGGGAACTTGCCACTCTTCTTCAGGCCCAGGTAGCGCTCGCCGCCGTCGCCGCCCTCCATGTCCAGGTCGGCCAGATCCTCGTCGCCAAACAGATCGGACAAGTCGGCCTCCTCCTGGTCCTCGTGCACCGGTCGCGGCTGCAGATTGACGCTGCTGCTCTTGCTCTCATGGCCACCGTAGTCCCCGCCGCCGCCGCCGCCTCCGCCCAGTGTCTGCTTGTGATCGTGGATTATGTCCTCGTAGAAGATGTCGTGGTCCAGGCCCATGCCCATGCCCAGGCCATGGCCATGGCCTCCCGGCGGTGGCGGTGGCAGGGAGAGATCCCTCAATAGATCGTTGTTGCTGCTGCTGCCCATCGCATCCGACATGTGGACATCCTTGCGCTCGTGGGCATTCGTCAGGCCGAGTCCCAAGCCCAAGGCCTCGCCGGAACCAATGCCACCTCCGCCGCCGCCGGCGCCCGTGTTCTGGCAGTGATCGAGGCAGCCGTGGCGGCAGATCTCCACCTTGCACTTGATGTGCACGCTCAAGGCGTCCGGGAACTTGAAGGCGTGGAAGAAGGCGTAGGTGATGACAGTGGCGCGCTCGTCGGGAGCGCGGGCCTTCAGGAAGCGGGAGATCATCTTGGGGCGGAGGACGCAGCCGAACTCATCGGACAGGTTGATGACGTGCCCGGAGCCATCAGAGGCCACGCAGGACTTGACCCGCATGTCGAACTCGCCTGGAAGAGATTGGAAATGAAGGAGGAGGATTATTGTTGGATTCTACATATTTTCTTTTGGCTTTTCAACATTTAAATGCATTTTTTCCACATGTTTTTATATTAATTTTTTTGTGGGCTTACGTGTCGTATGAGTATTTTCTACAAGAAAATTTCAAGGAGTCCTAGAACTTACACGATTTTGGGAGGGAAAATGTTTATCTACAAAAATACTTAAATAAGAACTGAGTCTGTGAGATATTAATATCAAAATAAAGAAAGAAATCTCCACAGATTTGAAATCATTTACCAAAATTAATAAATATCTTAGGACGCACATTAATGGTAAATACATTCCTTTGTAAAGGGAAGTGATCAAGGTCGCAATAGAAACTTGATTCTTTTTTCGGGTCTTTAAATGGGGAATTTATGTCTTAATTTTTAGGACAACTCAAAGTTAAAAATATTCATAAATAAGCCAAAACAGCCTTAAATTCAATTCGGAAAGCAGTTCTATGTTAGTTCTTATTTGGTTAATAAATCTGCATATCGAATTTAGAAGTTTACGAAAATAAAAATTTTGCCAATTTTAGACATTTTTAATGATGTAACCCCTTATCATTTTTTCAAAAATCGAGAAAAAATTTTTTTCTTTGTTTCTCCCATATTTAATTTCTAAATAATTAAGAATTTAACGGCAAATCGGACAGTATACGGCATTTGGCTGTCATTCTATTTTTGGCCAAAATATGCTGTTCGGAAGATACGTATTTTTGGGTCTTAAAATATGGTTTTTATGTCCTAATTTTTATGACAACTCAAAGTTAAAAATATTCATAACTAAGCCAAAACAGCCTTAATTTCAAATCGGAAAGCATTTCTATGTTCGTTTTTATTTGGTTAATTAATCTGCATTTCAAATTTAGGAATTAACAAAAATAATTTTTTTTGTCAATTTTTGACAATTTTAATGATGTAACCCCTTATCATTTTTTCAAAAATTGGCCAAAATTTTTTTTCTTGGATTTTTCCATATTTTAATTGTAAATAATTAAGATTTTAATGGCGAATCGATCAGTATACGGCATTTGGCTGTCACTCCATTTTTGGCGAAACTATGCAGTTAAGAAGATAGGTACTTTTGGGTCTTTAAATAGGGTTTATAAAAAA
>VNKC01003097.1:0-30367 GCA_008042775.1 Drosophila pectinifera
TGTATACTTGCAGAATATTATAATATAATAAAATATAATATATATAATATAATATAATATAAATGTTTTTTATTACAATTTTCCCTCACTAAACATCTAAGTAAGCTGATTGGCTTTAGCTTATTTACTTTAATAATATATATTATATATATTTATGTTTTATTATATTTATGATGAGTATATCGAAATATTCGTACTCACAGCATTCCTTTAATGTCGTCGGTTATTTATTAAGCTCCCCAATTTTTGTCTGCCTCAATCTCACTGTGAGTCACTTGTTTCGTGACTTTTGCTGCTCAGCCGCAAATCTTCCCAGCTTTAAAAGTGCTGTCTGTCTGTTCTGGTAAAAAACGAGCGCAAAGAGCTTAATGCGCCAGAGTGCCGGCGCCAAGCCAAACCCATATAAAAAGGGGGGCTGCATAGCGGCACGGGGTGGAGGCGGTGGGCGGGGCAGCGGACCATAAACTGCAACCATCAACTGCATTGCATTCTTTTCGAATGAGAGTGGCTGCTGTGGGGTAAACTGGAGTGAGCTCGCTGCTTGAAACAATTGCTTGCGATATCTGCAAAAATTAAGTTTACGCTGGCTGGTTTTAAAAAGCCCTTTATGCGCTCATCGCCAACTTTGCTTTTATCTTTTTCCCTGGCTGCGTTTATTTCGCGAAAACTTAAGGATTTGCAGCCATAAAATATATTTTGTGTTAACTGAAGGGCGAGCCAGGGAATATCCAGCGCCGCAGTTAATAAGGCGGAAGAAGTGGCATAAATCTAAATAGAAATCTCCGCAGTGAACTATTTTCTACTTACAACAAGCTGCACAGCAGTTGGCCAACTAAAATTACTCTTGTTTAGCCAGGCATCCCCTCCCAGTCCTCCGTTCAACAAATTCGGATTCCGAGTCCTGTCAGCAAAGTCGGGCGACTGCGGCAGACCTCAAGACGCTGCCGCAGAAGCCAGAGAAACTGCCAAATATTTGAAAAGTTGTGCGCTCTCGTGGCGGCAACGTCAAATATTAGGGCCCAGGGGCGGAAGGCAATCAGGAAAAAGCCGGCCAAGAGTAAGGGAGAGTTGCTCATGCAGGACGAAGGACATAAATATTAAAACCTATGAATATTTACGCCCCTGTCGGCTTTGGCAATAATACAAATGCGGGGGGCTTCCTCTGTAAGCCTTAGCTGCCAAATCGGACCCATCGCGCCCCCGAACGATTCATAATTAAATTACATTATTTATGTCCTGTTGCCAGGAGAATTCATCCGGACAGGAGTCGAAGTCCGTTGTCCGGGCTGCGGGCTGCCAGGAGCTTAAAGCGGCTTACGATTCTCTGTTTGCTGACCAAATAATTGGGGCCATCTTGTCCCCCATTGATTAGCATAATTAACACTGAAAGTCGCTCGAGCGCAGCAGCCTGCCAAAAACAAATAACACAATTTCGAGTGCACTCGCACAAACAGTCACAGGAGCAATCATACAATCACACCATCCCAGCCATCAGCCAGAAATGAACTCGTGCGCATTCGAATTCCGAATTGCCAGCCAATTTCCCACCAACTTTCCAAAATTGAAAACACCCAGCGGAATAATGTTTTGACATTGCTATTTATTATTGTACTCAGTTGCTGGCGATTGGTTTGCCGAATTTTAGCGGTTTTGTTTGGAAATTAGTGATAGTTGTCCTGCAGAAATTTCACGTCTAGTTACAGACATAGTCCCAGAGCAAGGAAGTTTAATTGGAAATTAATTAAAGGGTCTGGCCTTTCCCCCATATATTCCTATGCTTTAAGTATTACTGGAAAATGTTCCTCACTTTGTGTGTTTAAAGTGCATCAACTATAAGAAATGTTTGAGTAAAACTTAACTGTGTTTAATTCTTTATTCTATGCTTAAAATCCAAATAATATTCCGAGTAATCATATACACGTTTGATTCAGTTTGTCCTACAGAAATTTCACGGCTAGTTACAGGCATAGTCCCAGAGCAAGCAAGTTTAATTGGAAATTAATTAAAGGAACTGGCCTTTCCTCCATATATTCCTATGCCTTAAATATTACTAGAAAATTACCTCACTTTGTGTGTTCAACGATAAGTAATGTTTGGGTAAAACTTAACTGTGTTTATTTCTGTATTTCTATATTTATGAAGCAATTTCATTTTTATTTATCCTTTATTCTATGCTATTCCACACCAATTTTCTAAAATTAAAAACATCCAGCGGAATTATGTTTAGATATTGCTATTTATTATTGTACTCAGTCGATTGGTTTGCCGAATTTTAGCGGTTTTGTTTGGAAATTGGTGATAGTTGTCCTACAGAAATTTCACGGCTAGTTACAGACATAGTCCCAGAGCAAGGAAGTTTAATTGGAAATTAATTAAAGGGTCTGGCCTTTCCCCCATATATTATTATGCTTTAAATATTACTAGAAAATTTCCTCACTTTGTGTGTTTAAAGAGCATCAGCGATAAGTAATGATTGGGTAAAACCTAACTGTGTTTATTTCTAAATTTTTATATTTATGAAGAAATTTCTTTTTTATTTATCCTTTATTATATATTTAATTGTATTATTCTAAGTTTAATTGAAGATTAATTAGAGGTGTTGGCCTTCCCCCCATATATTCCTATGCTTTAAATATTACTCGAAAATTACCTCACTTTGTATGTTTAAAGTGCATCAATGATAAGTAATGCTTGGGTAAAATTTAACTGTGTTTATATTCTATATTTATGAAGCAATTTCTTTTTTATTTATCCTTTCTTCTATGCTTAAATTCCAAATAATATTCCGAGTAATCATATACACATTTGTTCCAGTTTTCCCTAGTCTAAACAGGAAGCCATAATTTATTTCCATTTGGTTGCCTGGTTTTTTTTCCCAGAGTTCATTGCCTTGAAGAATAGTTTTTTAATGATTCTGGGGCTGCTGCTAAATGTGAGGGCCGCCGCCGTGCTTTTGTTTCGAATTTCTCTCGATTTTTGAGTGTCGCGAGGGCTTCACACCTGCCACACAGGTGTGGCATCGTCTGGCCGTCTAGACGCCTCTCCCCGGCCTCGATTTTCCAGGCTCAATTGCCACTTGGCCGCATTCGATAAATCGTACAGCGGGACACACATTAGGGCGGGATTCGCTGGCAAATGCTTTTTTAAAGCCAAGTTCGTCGAACGCAATGGCAACGGAATTCAATTAGGGAGGGATGTATAAATTGTGCGGTTCCTCCGAATTCCCTATTCTTGGAATGGCCGCAGAAGGGGAAGGGAGAAGTCGGGCCGAAGGCGAAATAAATAAAAATGCGAAACGGAAGCTGGCAACGGGAAGGGCCGCAACAATGGCGGAGGCGCCACCGCCTTTTAGCTGCCCTTTGTTTATTTGTTTCGCATTTCGAAGGGCGAACAATTCAATAATCAAAAGAAGTATGAAAATTAATACAAAAGGTCTGCGGTCACTGCCGCCCCCCACCTTCCCCGCTGATGATTCTCGGCGGCAGCGGTGGCTGTGAGAAAATCGGGAAAATTCTTAGCTGCCTATGACCGTCGGGCCATGAAAGCGTTCGCTTCGCGGTTGCCTCTCTCTCCATCTCCATCTCCTTCACTCTGTTTTTATTCGCTCTTTTATTTTCCTTCTTTTTTTTTCTTCATTGTTTCATTGTTTAAAAATTTTCCTTGGAAATTGTAGCAACTGTGACCATCATTAGGGCGACATGTGCGTGTGGTAAGGTCTTTGAGCGCCGAAATGTGGAGGGGAAGACGACGACGTGCCCGCAGGACAGAGCTTTATGTGAATTTAAATTCAGACTTTAAGGCACTGCCATTTGCACTTTATAAATACAGCTGAATAATGAATTTTTCGCATTTTCTCTCTCTCTCTCTCTCTCTCTCTCTCCAGGCGACAATCAGTACAGCAGTAAATACAGTCCAGCAGCCCACGGAGATTTATTGAAAGAGATACCCGAGTACAAGGCATAAAAGTCAATGACCACATCAACTGGCGGCCGCAAGCAGCGTTTTTATTAAGCACACGCCCACACATAAATTAGTAATCAGGCGGGGACGACGACTACGGGGCAGCCAGCCGCAGGCGAAACTAATAAGGCGACTTATTTTTATTGAAATTATGATTAATGATGAGTTCGGCGCAGTAAATCGCGGCACCGACTCGGTGGCGTATACGCAATGATGCTGAGGGTCGCAATGACCGCAATGGGCTGGGGTTGCTCATACGCCGCGTCGGCCCGCTTTAGCTATTGAAAGACCTGCTTGATGGCTTCGCCTGGCCTGGACTGGCAACGCCACCAGAGCCACCACCACCACCACCACCAGAGTCACACTCACCGAGTGATCCACCACAAACTGATCTCCACCGCCACGCTGACTCTGTTCGTCCTTTTCCTGAGCAGCTGGATAGCCTATGGAGCGGCAAAGGCCACCGTGGCTCCTCCGCTCCTGGAAAGCGAGACGGAGTCGTCGCCGTCGCAGGACTTCAATAGTAGCAGCGCCTTCCTAGGAGCCATTGCCTCGGCCTCCGGGTCGGGTTCGGGTTCGGGTTCAGGATCTGGATCACTGTCACCCATGAATAGCAGTCCCATTGCCATAATCTCGTATCAGGGAATCACCAGCAGCAACTTGGGTGACAGCAACACGACGCTGGTGCCGCTGTCGGATACTCCCCTGCTCCTCGAGGAACTCGCCGCCGGGGAGTTCGTCCTGCCTCCCCTGCAGTCCATCTTCGTGACCATCGTCCTGCTGATCGTCATCCTGGGCACCGTGATCGGCAATGTCCTCGTCTGCATAGCCGTCTGCATGGTCCGCAAGCTGAGGAGGCCCTGCAACTACCTGCTCGTATCCCTGGCGCTCTCGGACTTGTGTGTGGCCTTGCTGGTGATGCCCATGGCCCTGCTGTACGAGGTGCTGGAGAAGTGGAACTTCGGACCGCTGCTGTGCGACATCTGGGTGTCCTTCGACGTGCTCTGCTGCACCGCCTCGATCCTGAATCTGTGCGCCATATCAGTGGATCGCTACCTGGCCATAACCAAGCCACTGGAGTACGGAGTCAAGCGGACGCCGCGCCGGATGATGCTGTGCGTGGGTGTCGTTTGGCTGGCCGCCGCCTGCATCTCACTGCCGCCGCTCCTGATCCTGGGCAACGAGCACGAGGACGAGGAGGGACAGCCCATTTGCACGGTCTGCCAGAACTTCGCATATCAGATCTACGCCACGCTGGGCTCCTTCTATATACCGCTGTCGGTGATGCTGTTCGTCTACTACCAGATCTTCAGGGCGGCGCGACGGATTGTGCTGGAGGAGAAGCGTGCCCAGACGCATCTACAGCAGGCCCTCAACGGCACCGGCTCGCCGTCGGCACCGCAGGCCCCGCCCTTGGGCCACACGGAACTGGGCGGAAATGGCCAGCGGCACAGCAGCGTGGGCAACACCTCGCTGACGTACTCCACGTGCGGCGGATTGAGCAGCGGCGGCGGCGGAGCTCTGGGCGGCGGCGGCGTGAGCGGCGGTCACCATGGCAGCGGCGGCGGGGTGAGCGGATCCACTGGACTCCTGGGATCGCCGCATCACAAGAAGCTGCGCTTCCAGCTGGCCAAGGAGAAGAAGGCCTCCACCACGCTGGGCATCATCATGTCCGCCTTCACCGTCTGCTGGCTGCCCTTCTTCATCCTCGCCCTCATTCGTCCCTTCGAAACGATGCACGTTCCGGCCTCGCTCTCCTCCCTCTTCCTCTGGCTGGGCTACGCCAATTCGCTGCTGAATCCCATCATCTACGCCACCCTCAACAGGGACTTTCGCAAGCCCTTCCAGGAGATCCTCTACTTCCGCTGCTCCAGCCTCAACACGATGATGCGGGAGAACTACTACCAGGATCAGTACGGAGAGCCGCCGTCGCAGCGGGTGATGCTGGGCGACGAGAGGCATGGAGCCAGGGAGAGTTTCCTGTAGGAGAGGCCACCGACTAGCAGCAGCAGCAGCCGGGAAAAGCGAATCTGAGGTGGCCCAGGATACCGATGCCGGCCGCAGACTCTTCTCATAGGTTTCCGGAAGAAAAGTGCGGCCAGGTAGCATCCCTATTCGAGACACTCATTTAACTGTACACTCTAGGGTGAAGAGCTAAGGCTAAAGCCAGAAAAACTGTAAGGTCGTAGTAAGGGGTTGGAGGTAGTCCCAGGAGAGCTTTAAGGTATTATTTACTGGGATTTTATGTTTCTAATTCAGGGATATTCGGCTGTTCATTTAGAATTAAATATTTGTAGAGCTCTGAATACTATTAATTTACGCTTTATTAGGGCCAAACAGTGTGAACCTTTACACAAGCTTCTTTTACTGGGAAATTATAGTATTTTACAATATCTGTTATTGAAAGAAATGATTTATTAAATGATTTTCTAAATTAATGCAAGAAAGCAAGGATGATTGCCGAGTCCCCGCGAAGCGAGAAAGAGTTCAGTTTTAGACCTGTATTATCCTAGCTATATATACCAAGAGCAGTCCAGGGAGTACTATCCAACCCCGCCTCTATTAGGAACCACCCTCAGAACACACACACATGGATATTTGTATGTAGTAGCGTTAGTAGTGCGTATCTCTGTATATGTGCACACCACATCCCTGGCATTCGCAGTAAGCGCGATATGTAGACGACTCCTCTAAATGTAACTTGTTGTTGTAATTTTAAATGTAGAACTAAGCAATCAAAGTGGTGTACACCACACACACCACACACACGTATAATACACTCACAAACCAAAAACATACACACATAACACACACACACACGGTTGTAACTGTGACAGGTTTCTACGGTTCCTTTTATGTTTCGAAAACAATCAGCACCGGATATGAGACACAATCGTTATCGAATCTATATTGATACCCCTAAAGAGGAAAACCACCATTTCCCAAATGCCCCAAACAAAACAAAGAAACGAAAAAATTTGCCAGCGTAGTTAGTTGATTTGCGATACTCAAACTGAGCCAAATATTAAATTTACAAGCTGCATGGAGCAGACCATTAAGCCTACTGATTAACCTAGATATACTTATGTTCGTGCAAGAAGCTATCCACTGTAAATACCTAGCCAGGACCCTCGGAGGTCCTGCTGCTCTGTCTATAATGATATATATAAAGGTATATATAAATATATAGAAAACGTAGCGTATATACATATGTATGTGTACACTGTGCGGCTCAAGCTCAAGTGAGATGAACTAAATTGTATTTTGTAACTTTCTGCATTAGTCTTTCGTTGTATTTTGTATGAAAAGTCACGCCTCTCTGTGATACCAAACATTAAGCATTACTTTTATGTTTAGATCGAAGCTGCATCAAACGTAATACACACATACCTATACATATAGATATAGTCAACTAAGTGTGCATGTTTTTATTGTATATGTATGTAGCACTCCGCGAAGTGCACTATGATATTCGCAACAAACAAACAAACAAACAAACAAACAAAGCAACCAGCAATCGATGGGAAAACTGAGCTATTTCGCCAACACTGGCGAGAGATAAACTATCAAACTATTTACATGACCCACACACCCACACACCAACAACACACACCCAAAACACACAAATCCAACCACCGCACACAATCATCCCCCACATATGAGAATGAAATTGAAATCGAGAATGTATAAGGAAAATTGAAAACGTAAATGAAAAACAAATAATGAAAATGGCAAACGAGCATGACAAAACTAGGCGCAGCTAATTATATGCAAACCGAACTAAAGTTCATTACAAAACAAACATCAAATATTATAATTAAAAACAAACGCAAGTAATTGAGAATAACAAACAAATAAAAACTACAAACACTTTCCGAGTGAAGCTTACAAAACTGCAAAAACTGCATTTGAAAACTGTTTTCTTGAAAAACGTGCAGAAGTTAAGGCATCAAATAAAAGGCAAATCTTATAAATGTATCTACCGATTTTTCGTATTAATTTATTGAATTATTCAAGGGGTAAGGATAGCTAACAAATTTCTAAGATTCCAGCATCAACCTAGAGTTAATATAATTTTCGAATCACTACTTTAGCCGTCTTAGAAAACAAATGCCGCGTTTTTAGCGGGTTAAAAGTACAAATTGAATTTAAATCCGACAAAAGCGAATTGCAGCTGCTGGCAGCTGAATGTCAACTCAGTGCACAATTTAACAGACCGTTGGCACCGAAAAAACATCGGGTCTGCACTGTGCTCATTGCGAGTGACAAGTTGGGCAAACGTGCAAAATGCCCGGAAACGGAAGCTGAAAGTGAAGCACGAGCTGAAGTGAGCAGGGGGAGCAAAAGCGGCGCCAACATGGCGTGCATATCAAAAGGCAAACACAACTAACAAACATCTGCGGCGGAAGCTCACGAATTGTTCGCCGCTATATGCAAATATCTGCACATTTTCCACCATTACTATTCCTATTTCACTTTTTGCAGGCATAAACAAGGAACAGGGCGAAAGGCTTCTAGGCGAGGATCCTAAGCAGCCGAGATTCCAGGAAGCACAACCGAAGGAAGGCACTCCAAAAAGGGTATGACAATGACAAAGTGATGCGGATCTGACGGCGCCAGCAGCAGAATCTGTTCCAGCACTGGGAGAAAATTCTAGCAAAGGCATAAGTCCATAAAACGACAAATTAAATTGTTTAATTTGATCGCAGACTTGAGCTTAAATATCTTAAAGCATGACAATAGTTTCAAAATGCAATAAATCGAAATAATACCCACATATTTATGTTATTGTGTTATACATTAAATAAATAAATGACAAAATATTTCTAGGGAAGTTTTCAAATATTTCTGATATTGTTCCTAATATTAAATACAATTTATTCTCCGTGCTGTCGATGCTCCTGGCTGCCTGCTGATAAATGATGATTTTACGCCCTCTTCTCTGCACTACAAACTACATGCTGGGACGCCACTTTATGAGCCAGCCGAAAAAAGACACACGCCGAGCACACAGGGCCACGCCTTCCGCCTCGGATGTGGACGGGGAAATGTGTTCTCGGTTCGCTCTGCCTTTTTGCTAAGCGGATTTTTGTATTCAAATAGCTTCGACCCTCCACGAAAAAAAGAGCTGACGACTGCAGCGAAATTCCTGCAGCCGGCGAGCATAAAATTTATAGTTGCGTCGCCAGCACTAAAGTCTGCAGTTTTACAGCACTTTTTCTATTAGCCGTTTTCGTGACACTAATGCGACGTTTATGAAACATCTCAAATCGGCATGGGCAGCGACTATGTCCTTGAGAGTTTTCAGCTTCAGCTTTTAGGGAACGCCGCCTGCAGTTGTCAGGCTCGTAGCCGTGAAGTGTTAACAAGCACTCGCCACATAAATCAGCAGACAGCAGGAGACAGGAGCTGGATCCCGAACAGGACCCTTTTCTGGACAGCCCTGAGAGAAGCAGTAATAAAAACGGAGGCGAAAAGGCAGCGGCACGTAACAAAAAACCCCAATTGAGCTCAATTTCCTGTGAGTGGCACTCTCCACTTGCCGCCAGTGAAAAGGCCGCCAAAGTGACTACTTACGAGGGCTAGATTTGTATCGATAGCGCAATCGAAAATCGATGACCCCTCCCCAGCAGCCAGGAGCAAGGAGCCAGGAGCCAGGAGCTAGGAGCCAGGAGCCAGCAGGCAGGAGCCAGCAGCTAACAGTCAAATGTCAATGCTGCAAGGTAATACGACAAATTTCCAAATGTATTTGCCAACAAAAAATATAACGAGCTCGAATTTCAACAAATGGCTTTCGGTCCAAGGGAAGGCGGCTGCTGATGATGCCTCTTAGATCTTAGATGTTAAATTTAATAAATATCAAAGCAGCAGCTCGGCGAAATGGCAATTTAATATTTCGTGTGGATATTAAATGGCTCCAGAGCAGAAATACACACTTTAATCAAGTTACAGTTGCAGGGTACACTCACATTTTATTTACTTTCGAGACGAAAAAGCCGCAGGAAACCAGCATGAATTTATTGTCCTGTGGTTTTCATTCAACTTGCGTAACATTTGATTTTATGCAAACATTGTTAATGTAAATAATAGCGAATACCTACACGAATAAGCATATGTAAGTACGCATCAATGTAAACATTATTGTAGCAGCAAGAACTTTGCATAAATAATAAGGTGTTTTGTTATTATTATTATTGAATTATTTAACTTTGAATTCAGTTTGAGTAACAACAGAAGAAATTGTTAACCCCTGGGAGTTCCAACTTTGCTAGAATTTTCTATATCTTTATTTACTGACAAAAATCCTTAAAAATCAAAACGAAAACGAATGGTTCGAAAAGCCACGTGTAGAGGCTTTCATTGAAACTTGGCGACATTTAATTCCAGGCCAACATTGTTAACACCGCTTGGGAGCAAATATTGCGTATCCGCCGGGTAAGCCCAAAAGTATGCAGCACGCACACCTCGCCACTGTCGAAATGTATTCAAAACAAATTATGTAAATTATTTTGAGCGCCAACAACTCCATTTTAACATTATGCGATAGGAATCTGCTCACTCCGCACTCTCCCTCCTATCGTTATAATTGTGGAAAATGTTTTATTAAATGCCGTCCTGAGGGGCTTGCGTCACTCGACCAAAATGAAGAAAGCTCGGTAAAAAGTGAACCCGAATGTCTGAGAATTTGTACAAAATTAAGTTGATTAAATGGACTTAGCAGCGCGATTACACGCAAGGCTGCCCGGGTTGGCTGCTTGGGAAATGCTCACTGCGTGCGGACCGCTTTCTTCTCGGGTTTTCTAACACCCACACAGCGCACACACAGCACAACCAGCACACCTACCCGCAGATACCCGCACACTCGCACACACATTCGGGGAGCATTTTTCATTCCTTCTCGGAATTCATTGCTGTCGCTTTATCGAGAGTTGGTTGGGAGCCAAGGCGAAACTTTGACCATTGAAATCTCGGTCTCGTGGGAGCAGTCCGCCTTAGTCTCGTTAAATGCCGCATGATTAACGCTTTGCTCCGCAAGACAATTGATAAAGAATGGAACGGAGACGGCCTCTCAAGGAGCTTTAAGCCGTGTCGGCCATCAAAGGAAATTACATTCCACTGCCAGCCAGCGACTGCAAACAATGGATGGTGCAGCCAAAGTAAAGGGTAGTCGTCGACAGACATTTCTCTAAGCTGGATAAGGCTAAAGGATTTCTGATTCTGAAAATACACGGAAAGGCTTACAGCTCAGATTTAGTTTAACATGTCAAGCTGGATCTGACTTCTAGTAGTGGAACTTTGAACCAACTCTATTACAATTTAATAGCTTTCTTAGTAAACTGTTTAAAGATGTCTGCTACTTTCCTTGGAAGTTATAAAGTCACCTCTTAGAAATTAAACGTTACAAAAAACAGATAAATATAAAAAATAAGAAAAATAGTTACCCAAGCATCCCATGATCCCTCTAATAATCAATCTCTCTAAATGTGGCAGTACTTTTCAACCAAAAAATATATATTTGAGGTCTTGCATTTCATTCCTATATACCATTTCCCTCCCGTAGGGTATTAAAGAATCTGCCTTAGTTCTTGATTTTTTCTGTTTCTTCCGGTCCGACAATTAAGGTCTACGCGGCTTTTCTGAAAGCGGAAACGCTCGAGCAGCCGTAGAAAGCAAAGCATTTAATGCAGGCTCACATTGTTGCTGGCATCGTTGAGGCTCTTTGTTTTTTCGTGGCCCAAAACGAAAAAAAAACAGAGCTGGGAGCGCCTAAAAAAAGCACAGTGAGGCCATGCTGCGATGGCTGCTGCAAGCATTCGAAATGATTAATGGCTCCTGCAGAAAGCAGCGGCATTAATGGGCGGTCAGCGAGGCGTTCCCAGCGACAGCTAGTGGCTTCATTTTGTTTTTCCCCGTTTCCGCCGCCATTTCCCGTTTCCCTTTTCGTTTTCCAGCCCCGTCTGCCACCACGTTTTCCATCACGTACTCGTACACTCCTAAAAAGCCGCGAAAGATTGCAGCACGTCTGGCTAAAAAAATCGTGTTCGCCAATCAGCGCCCGGCCCATAAATTAACACGGCGTATGATTAATATTTAGTATTACACAATGTAATGGCCCGCCCGTGAGCAATTGGCGGTGCTCGAGCCGACTTCGCAGTGTACGATCTTAATTTGGCGGGCTGCCCACGCTTAAATCTTTATTAATATGCACGGTCGGAGACCGGAGGATTTTGTGCAGCTCGACTCATCCAAGGGAGAGCCGGGTGAAAAATGGATTCCATTAGCGCCAGCAAATTTGTTCGCTTGTCCCGGGAAAAGGCAAAAAAAAAATGCAAAAAAAAAGGGCCAACAATAAAGCAGTGGACAACTGCATTGATTTTGTAGCACGTGGCATGTTCTGCCCGCCTGTCATTTATGTTAATGGGCCAACCGAATTGGCATTAGGCTGCGGCACCAGCTCACGCCTATATATATATACAAAATCGGTGGAAAGAGAGCGGTTGTCAGTTAAATGTATCCCTGCAAAGTTCCACTATTTAAACGAAAAATCTGAACATTTTTGCGGACTACCCATACATATGTCAATCAATCTAACGAACTGAAAAAAATCCGTAAAAATAGTTTTTGCTTAAATCTATATACACGCTGAACATGATATTGAAAGTAAGCCAATTTTGGCACTACGGAAAAAAAGCAGCTTATTAAATTCAATTAAATTTTTATTGATTATTTCTAACTACTGAAATATAGATGATTTATAGCTTGGAGGTGTAGTCAAATATTCTCTGTGAACGCTGTCAATTAATTGCCGAACTAGTCTACACAAATCAACAAATTATAATCACTGGCACCGATGTTTGATGGTCAGTCTAGGACAGTTCACCATGAACATGAAGCCAGCCTTTCGGAGGGGTCGCCCAGTCATGAGGCACAAGTCCTCGATCACGGAGCCCATGGATACATGAACGATCCCATCGGACATATAGGTCATGCTGCTGTTCACGAAGCCCATGATTCGGCGATGTCGCATCATGGACACGATCAGAGCAGCATGAAAGATCATGGAGGCGAAGGCGGTCACTCGATGGCGATGTTCTTTCATGCGGGCGATACAGAAACCATTTTGTTCAATTTCTGGCGCACTGAGTCCGCGTTGGCCATAGGCCTGTCCTGCGTTCTAATCTTTCTTGTCGCCGTCCTTTATGAGGGCTTGAAATTCTACAGGGAGTGGCTGTTTGAGAGAAAGAAAAGGAGATTGGAGGGCGGCAGGGATCAACATGGCCCGCCTCGGCGCTATGGGGAGCAGAACTACAACTACAACCCTCCGACGTATCCTTACCGGCAACCTCTACAGCAGCAGACGCAAGGTTACATTTTTGGATTTATGTTTGCTAAGGTTTTACCTCCGATGTACCTTCCTAGGTCAGGCCCAGATCTACGCCTACCGCCTTGGGCCGCCCCCGCCTATTCAGCCCCCGCCTATTCAGTCCCCGCCTATTCAGCCCGGCGATGTCACTGGCGCCCCGTCAGCTCAGCCCTCGCAAATAATGCCACGACAAGCGCCGCAAGGAACAGGCCGCCACCACATACAGCAGCCGAGTCCTGAGGCCGAAAAAGTGTCTTGGCGAAGGCGCTTGTGCTCCCCGATGCATCTCTACCAGACCTTCCTGCACGTCCTGCAGGTGCTCATCTCCTTCCTGCTAATGCTCGTCTTCATGACCTTCAACGTGTGGCTGTGCCTGGCCGTGCTGCTGGGCGCCGGCGTTGGATACTTCGTATTCTGCGCCTTCAGCACCAGAATTAATGAGCACTGCAACTGAGATGAACTGAACCGGACCTATCCGAAACGAACCAAGATGAGCTGTCTAGTCCTGGCTAATGTGCTTTTCTAATTAAAGCAAGTTGTAAAAACCATAATGGCTGGGGTGCCCGGCCTAATTGTTAATGTTTATGGCTCGTAAAACAATGAATGCAGGCAGCATCTTTCGCTGTACGAATAACAACGGGGCATCTGCAGAATTTCGCTATTTGTGTGCCTACGGCTTACGGCTAACTGGGCGTATGCGCAATCTAGCTGGTCAAGACAACAGGAAATCATTGGAAAAGGATATGATGAGCTAGTGAGTACGGCTTAACAGCAAGTTGGATAATGCCTAAGGATGAAATATTCCAGAAAGAGTCTTGAGTTGCCTGAATATTGCACTAATATTTAACAAAAATTATCATTTTTAACACTTAACATTATAAATTCGCTTCAGCTTGATTTTATGCGGCCTATTATATTTTATTAAATTTGTACCATGTCGAGTTTCCCTATCTAAGCGTATCTCCGAGTCGTTAAAGCATTTCCTGGGGGGTTTTACGCGTTATACGGCTATTTTTGTATTTGCAGCTTTATGGGAGTGCCCGCATTTACGAGGGTGCCCGCATTTTTCCTGCCCAGTGTGTCCTGCGTGTCCTGGCTGGCGTTTATATGCTCAGGTGAGCCAAAGAGCTAAGGATGCTGCCGCCGTTTATTCGGTCGTGTCTGGCACTTTCATTACACCGTAATTATGAGGGCGATAAAGCAGCGGCCTGTCCTGCTCACTTTTCGGCACATGAAAACATGGAAGCATTAAAGCGGACACGGACATGAACACGGCCGGGAAAATGGATATGGAAATGGACGAACTGGCGGGGAGCCGCCAGCGCTGGCCAGTTATCGGCGCTTCCACATTCAATTAATATTTTAATAAGCTGACTTTACGCCGTTTTCTGGACGGATAACGCCATTCTGCGAAAGAGCACAATGGCTGAGGAATCCCGGCCTGAAGTCGGAACGCCGACGACTCGGCCTTAATAATTCACCCGCCCATGTATGTGCTGCGCCACATGATGAGCTCGTTGGCAAGTCCCCTGAGGTTTGTTTCCTGGCCAAGTGCATGGCTAGCAGCGGAACCGGAAATGCGTCGAAGCATAACAGTTGTATTACAGGTGCCACGGGGCACCTGCGGAAATCCAGGAAATTCGTGTTCCAGATATCTGTTGACTTACGTGAAAATTATTAAATGAAATATGTAAATGCAAAAAATTAAGTAACTGTAGAGGGCCAGTAAATGAAATGCTTGCTGTCTTCCCTTCAATAAAATTGTAATAATATAAACCTACATTTTTCTCCTGAATTCTGTCGAAATTTTTCCTGGTATTCATTAAAACTGAATCCAGGGAACAAACTCAATACAAACTGAATGTGGTAAAAGCTATCCTAGGCCACGCCACCTGCACCTGCCAAGCCGAAATTAAATGAAACTAGATTGCTTCCGGTAAAAGTGTGCTTTATGTTGAGGACTGGTTACTTAACTAAAAGGGTCAGGAGGACAGGAAGAGCTTCCTGTGGAGGGAGAAGCCCATGTCGTTGTAGTGGGCGGGCATGTAGGCGTAGTATGTGTCCGTCATTCCCGAGCTGCACAGCTGGGGCCTCAGCGCAGAGTAGAAGGCACGGCTCACCTCCATGACACACTCCAGGAAGCGCTTGGTGTACCGCTCCCTGAGGCAGCTGTTCACCTGCCGAAGCTTGACCTGATCCGTGATGTCGCCGGCTGCACCGATCTGTGGGACATCAACCAGACTGTGCTTCATGTATCCGACTATCTTCTCTATGGTCGGCTTGCTCTCGCGGAAGCTCTGCTCCCTCTCCCTTTGCGAGTAGCGTTTTCCGTACCGCAGACAGATCCACTCGATGAGATACGGCACGGTATGGGCATTGGGCAGAGTGGGCAGGACGTAGCGCTTGTCCTTGGCCACTTGCTCCAGACCCAGGCGCAGCATCTCCTTCATTAGGGGAATGTTCTCGGCATCGTAGAACTCCTGGCCAAAGTCCATACGCTTATCAGAATGTCCTTTCTTCTGATTAGCCTTTCTTCTCTGCAACCTCTTCAGCTCCTGGTGGAAGGTCTTTACGTCTTCGGCGAATACCCGCTTGGCGGCTCTGTCCACCAGTGCGTCTATACAACCCTCCTCCTCGCCACTCATGGCAGCACTCAGGTACTGGACATCGTCGTCGATGGCCCGCACGAAGGCCTCCTTCAGAAGCATTTGCTCGTCGTCCAAACGAGTCCTGTTCCACGAGCCAAACATCTCCCGATAGTTGAACTTCACCGTATTGCTGCCCGGAGGTCCCAGCTTCACGAACTCGGCATCCCTCTGCCTGCGATCGTGACCAGGATGAGAAGAGGAATCGGTATCCGATTTGGATTCACGATGTCTCTTCTCATCCCCGGCACTGCCGCAATGCTGTAGGAACGTCATCAGGCTGCTGGGACGGTGTCTCAATCTCCGGGACTTGGGTTCGAGTCTGTCCACTTCGGGGTCGTAGATGTGGCACTGGGCGCACTTTGGGGGCTCGGGGTGGAAGTCGGGACAGTTGGGAACAACGGGTCTCTCTCCCTTCAATAATTTTACCATTATGTCCCTGAAATCAGGTTTGATTATGGGACGCAGAGGTTCCATGGGGGGTTCTGGAATCGTTAAGGATTTCTTGGCTAGCTTTTTATGTGATTTTGTTCTAGACTTGGATCTCGACTTGGATTTGGATCTCGACCTGGATCTGGACCTGTTCTTGGATTTGGACTTTAAGTTGGGCTCGGCTCCACCTTTTGACCGGGCTCTGGAGCTCCTGCTGGAACTCCTTTTGGACCTACTTCTCCTTTTAAGTTGCAGAATAACCGGACTCTGTTCAATCACTGCCTTGAAGGGATGACACCTCTCGTCCTCCACTTCGTCACATTTGTAGGCATCCGGGATGACAAACGGAAATCCTCTGGCGAAAGAGTTGCCGCCGCCAAAGAGCTGCCTTCTGGTGGATGCCAGTCGGGCTCTGGCTGCCAATTCTCGGAAGCGCCTTAAGTAGGCGGCACTCATCTCCTCCAGCTCCTGGACAACTAGCTTCCGCTTCCGTTCCTCCGCCCGGTTTTTGGCCATGATGAGCTCCTCGCACTTCCTCTGCTTCATCAGGTCCAGTTCCATTTTCAGGGACTTCTCCATCTCGCGGATGTGCTGATGATGGGCACACAAGGACTCGACATCGGCGGGAGGCAGTGAGGCGGCCTGGAAGGACTGGAAGATGCTCTTGATCTCCTCGTTGACAATGGACCTAGCCACCCGATGGGCCTCGCTCAGGGTGTAGCTACCAAACCAGCGCGAAAACATGGGAGAGTCACTGGTCTCTTGGTCCTTCATACCGGAGAGGTAGGCCGGACGATCGGGATAGTCGGAAAGCAGGCGGTGATTATTGTTAAGCCTCTGTTCGAGATTGAATTCTTGGAAGTATGGAGCCAGAGGTTTCTTTTGCTTGGCCCTCCTATCCAACTCCCTCTGGCGCTCCACCTCCCGTTCCCTTTTCAGCCTTTGCCTCCTCCGTCTGATGGCCTCAGCTCTTTCCCGATCCACCTGAGCGGCATGCGGCAGTGGAAGCCAGCGATCCAACTCCCTGAGAGTGGGAAACAGGTCCAGCCAGAAGATGGAAGACAAGATGATCTGCTCGTTGACGCTGTAAGAGCGGCCGTGGTCCGGCGACTTGTAGCACATCTCCATGAGGAACCAGAGGAAGGCCAGGTCGCTGCCCCGACTCAGACGCATCACCAGGAGCAGGGTGTCACACGGCGGCGTTGGGTGCAATCCCAGCCGCTCCAACAGCTTGGTGAGCCTATGGGCCGCCTTCGGGTTCAGATCGTCCCTCACGCCATCGGCCACCGATTGGGCCGCCTCCATTTGGGACTTGGATAAGCCACGGTACCAGCCGGTCTCATCCCGGGCCATCATGCCGCTCCTTAGCGATGCCAGGTGCTCCTGAACGAGGTTCCTTTCATGGTATCTTCCTTGGACTCTCGGCAGGCGCATATTAATTTCAGATATTAGCTTTAATTTGGTCCAAGCTAACTATAATAGAAATTAAAATTTAATTTTGGCAGCGTTGGAAAGTGTTATGTGTTTGAAAAATTTCAGATTGTTTTAAGAATTTGTCAGGCTTGACAATATCAGTAAAGACATTTAAAAAATAGTTCTGCATCTTAAATGAAAACTCTCCAAGTCTGTGAACTTCATACTTGCGACATTAATTGCTGGTCGCCGCAAATTAAATATGTTTTCGAAGCTGGCTGGCAGGTCTCTGTTCCCAGCTTAGGCTCATGATCCACTCAAGAGTTGGCTAAGCACTGCCACCGTCGACCAAAGATAAATGATTTTGCTGCCGTTTTATTTGGGCCAGTCCAAGTGACGCCTCGGTGTATGGAGGGGGCCACACACAGCGCACACATCCGAGATTCGTCACACGGCGGCTGGTCCTTGGTATTAATGTCCCTGCGAAAATGGCCAAAATGCTATAAATTGCCTTCGCGTGCGAGTGTGTAGCCAAAGTGTTTGTGTCACAGAATCGTCCCCTATTGTTGCGGGCGCCGAGATTTGCGGGGGCGGAGCTGGTGGTGCTGCTGCTGTGGGGGCTGCGAGTATATCATTAATTTATTAGCAAACCAAATAGGAATGTTTTTGCTTTCACGCACGCCCAGGCACACACGTGTTTTCCCCCGGCTGTACCCCTCAAGGATTTGCTTTGTTTCGTCCGCCTGCGGCAGGAGTCTCCCCACAATTAGTCCTAATGCCGTAGGGTTCGCTTCCTGCTCGGGCCCGATTTTGATATGCCATATAATTTATGACTTTCCACTGTCAATTAAATTCTTTAGAAAATGACAGTTTTGCCATTTGCTGACACCGTGATCCCCTGTTCTCGGCTCTGTTTCGGTTCCTGGCAGGTCGCCATGATTTATGCATCGCCGGCTGACAGCTCTCCAGCATCTTTTCGCCGCTCCTTTTTGGGCACGAGTCCTTTGTCTCGAAGAGGTTTTACTAGTTTTGCCCTTTTTTTGGTATATTTCAGGTACAGCTATGCGGAAAATAGTAGGAGTTGCCGCTGGAATCTCGGATTTACAGGAAATATAGTTCACCAAAAAGTCATAGAACTAACCAAGGGATTTAATAAGTTATTTCATTATAAACTTTGATATTTTAGTTAGAATTAGATGTAGTATTTTAACAACTAGCGCCTAAGTAGAGCTAGAATCTTGTCAACAGTTGTGACTATTTTTCTCTTGTCCCGTCCTGGTCCTGCGGCGTCTTCGACACGTGGCCAACGCCTGCAGAGTTGTTTATGTTAATGACCCGAACCGGCTTAGGAGCCCCGTCCTCAGGATCCTGGGAACGTGGCGATTGGCATGTGTTCCTGCTCATTGCGAACGGCTCCTCCTGCGGGCGGGTGCCAGATCTTAATAATAGATATGCTCGCATTGTCAGGTGGAACTTATCGCATCAGGCATATATCAAGGAAATTAAAGTGGTTACTTGACAACTTTCCCTTTTTTCTGGGCTTTCCGCTTTCGGCTTTCGGCCTTCGGCTTACTATTTGTGGATTGCGTGACCAGGTTGGTGGGGTTGCTAAAATTGTTATAGTTACCGTCGCCGTGCCAGAGGAGGGCCAACATAAAATGAATGCCCCTGGATTTATGGCAGCTCATCGGTTATTGATGTCGTTCCCTCCCAAAAAAAAGATATATATGTGCACATAAATGAATTGGGGCACTTTTTAATATCGCGCTCGGCGTGGGAGCGTTTTTTCCCCGTCGGTCTGCCGGAATTGATAAACTTTTCTTCGGAAAAGGGAGCGATTAATTCGAACGTCGAATTCGACTTGCAATTGCTTCTTTTCCGCCAGTTCCGCTTATTTATAGAATATAGTTGCCAGGCTAAAGTTGGGCATCCAATCAATCATTATGAGTTCTCTTTATTGCCTTTATTGCAGAGCTTCCATCTAGTGACCAATAAGGCCAACTGGAGAGTACATATAGTCTTAAATAAATTTATTTACTGAACGCCTGCGTAATTTATTTGATAAGTACATAAATAAATGTTGGCAGAATAAATGAAATTATAAATCAATGATGCCACAAATCAAATAATTGCTCGTCCAAATTGGAAACTTTACTTATATATTTCGGTTCTGCAGTTGATAATAATATTGCATTTCCTTTACCCACCTTAACTGAACATAAAAATATGACCAAATTCATTTTTGATTCCTAAAATAAACCTAAAAATAAATCCACATAAATCTTTAATCTATACCTCGGAATGTTGAAGCCCCCGAAAAGGTTAAAAGTTCAAGAGGAATGTGGGAGCAAGCTCCAGTTATCCAGATCGAGTTTTCCCTCCTTTTCCGCACATGCATCTTATTTTGGCTTTGGGTTTTGCGGCTTGGTCCGTTCTTAAATCAGATTTTCGCGCCTTTTGCGCCTGAACGCGTCCGCTGTTTTCCCTAACAATTTGCGCTCCACTGAATCAGCATCCTGGGCGGACCCCTCCTCTACATCTATATATATATATATATATATATATATACCAATAAATACTATGCAGATATAGAAGGGGAACTATACTATAGCCTGAAAGACTGGGAAATGCCGCAAGCCTGGCTTATGCTAAGTCGCTCCTCCGTCCGGCTGACTTTATGGCATCACGTGCGCAGGCCCGACTCGAGCTGGGATTATAAAATATATGTTGGGGAATAGCTCGCGGCGCACTTAACTTATCCGGCGCTGAATGGGCGGAACTAGGAGACAACGGGAAGCGTATTGGCATTGCTTGGAAAACTGTTGCTCAGTACGTGTGTGTGCTTTGCGAGGGGATGTATCTCTCTTGACAACTTCACATTATTTGGTTGCACCGGGAAATAATAAGGACATGAAACAGGGATGAACCTAACATAAGAAGCGTTAAATATTTGTATAGTACAACTAGAGATTACGTATTCCTACAGATCTACGTATTTGCCGCCAGAAAAACTCTGTATTTAAAATCTAAAGGACTGATAGAAAACTGAATAGTTCTAAATTAAATTAAAAAGGAAATGAACTGATTGCGTAGTCAACACCTATCTGTGTGAATATTTTTAATTCAGTTCTGGTTTTTTGTTTTTTTTTTTTGTGTACGTTTACAGAGAGAGTCTCGTGTAGCTGTAAAAGAGAAAGCATGTTCGTATGCCGGCGCATATTTTTTACCCCTTGGCGTAATTTAACGAGCTCCTAACTTTATGTTTGTTTGTCGTGTACACATTTTGTTTTTATTGGGGCTCGAGAGCAGCATCCCTCTGCTTAAGTGAAACATTTTTAAAGGCGGCGCCGCCGTCTCCCCGCCAGTTTTCGTTTCGGTTAATGCGAAAACCCCAAAACAGGAAAAAACGGGAGTACTTCTGCGAAGGGGCACAAGAATAATAACTGGCATTTGCTCTACTGAGCTTGCCGGTGCTGTTGAGGGTCCTGACGCCCCCTTCCGATCCTGTGGTTGTTGGTACTGTTACTGGTTCCCCGGGACCCCGGGGCTTTGGCAAATGCACGATGCTTAACTTTTTTGCCAGAAGAAGTTCTGTGTTCTGTGTTCTGTTTGCTGTGCGCCATTTGTTTATAAATTTAATTTGTCTTAGGCAAGGGCACAAAAAACGTCGAGCTGACGAGCGACGACTTGTTGACTCGTGAGGGTGAAGTTATCATTTTCCTTTCACTTTTCCGCCTTTAAGTTTCAGCTGGCAAATGTGTTTTGCATATTTGGTCAGGATTTAATGCAGGGTAAATGGCATTCATAACCGAGTTAAAAATGTCAGTAAGTGGCTGGTACTCAGAAGCTTATGGAGCAGCCAATGCTGACTCAACGATTCTTTAAGGCCAGATTTATTTACAGAAAAGAAAAAACACTCCAGTTAGGACAATTAGGAAGCAATTTGTATTTATATTCCTTTACTTACCCTAGTATATAAAATGTACTCTATTGATTGTGGCACTCCCTTCGAATTCATATATGTCATCATTTTAAATATCTTAAAGTATCTACGAACTCAGTTCCAGTTCAATATTATTTTCTTTTGTGCATGCATTTCGCCTTTACAATGATTTGTAATATGCAAAATTCCCAGGCATTGTTATTGGAGAGCCTTTGCGAACTATCACCCCAAAAAACCACCCAGGCGGTCTTTGTGCCTTGGCATTTTATGCGTTATTGAATTTCACTTAAAGGCAACTCATGCTTGCTTATTTACATTGTCTGAGCCAGCCAGTGTGTGTGCAAAAGTGTGTGTGCGCTAGTGTGTGTAGAGGGAAATGCCACTTGAGCCCAGTTCAACTTAGCTGGGAAAGGGAAATATTTCTGGCTGGTGTCTGGTCCGCTGGAGGAGCTGGTGATTCATGTGCGAGTCCTTCGAAACTTGGCCCCCAAAAGCTTGGTGTGGAAAATATGATGGGTTAAATGCTGGCCGGTTGCTCATTACAAACAACTATTTGGCTTGAGCAGGGACTGACACTGGAGCGGCCAAGGTGTTAAGGTGTCGGGATAGTTGGATACCAATTAGGCCGGTTTCCATTATCCCAAAGTGTCTGATCCAGAAAACTGGATACCGGGCAGCGGATTCACTGGGCCACAATCACCAACGGCATACGAAATGCCAGAGCATAGTTTCGGGCCAATTGACAGAAGCGTCCTGCTGACACTACCAGGACAAATACAGCTCCCACGTGAGGCTGCGTGTGTAGTCAAACACTCCACCCTCTGCACACACTGACCCCTCCCCGCACACCAAAAATCCGCACCCACTAAACAATTGCCAAACAAAAACAACCACACTCACACTCTCGTGTGCACTCACTCGCTCTGGATGGACGCCAAAAGGTTTCGAGTTTTCTGTTTTCAGTTTTCAGCTTTCAGTTGGCAGTTGGCAGCGGCAGGCGGCACTAACTGAAATTAAACATGAAAAATGCATCATTTCCAGGGGGCACACTGCAAGAACATAAGACCCTTAAAAATAGGATTATCTTAAACTGGGATGAATAGGCAAACAGTGACTTAAAGTCAAGGGAAAGGACTCTTTGTTTCTATATATTAAATTTAAGTACTTAAGTCAGTTAAATTATTTATTATAAGAACAAATTTTATTTATCTTGTCCCTTAATACTGTTTCTTTTAAGAGCTTATTTCAATCTTTTTTGAATTTTTATATATTTTTCTCTCTGCACATGCAGGGGTGGCTTTCAGCTAACGTATCAGTTGGCAGTTGGTCCTGGCCAACGGAAATACTAGGCGCTAGCTAAATATGTCTAAAGGCCGCCGTGTGGGCTGGGTGGCTGGGCCTCGCTGATGGCTCCGAATTGTAAATTATGCAGCACGCCAAATTTGAAATGCAAACAAACTAGCCGAAGAACACTGGCCCATGTGGGCAATGTGCTAGATTGAGTAATGGGAATGGGTCTTCCAATGGGAGGGAGCTGGATTCGTGTGTTCTCGAAAACAGATTCTCCAATTCAATTATTGAGCATAAATTGTGGCGGCTGCACGTACTTTTCAGTGGAAAATTGCTTTTCCACTGCCATTGAATTACAAGTTAGGTTCAATTACATGGGCAGATGTTGCTCCCACTGCAACTTGCATGTTTGCAAATTATCCTTCCAGCAATGTAGCTTAACTTAATTAAATTAGTTTGCTATTATGCCAGCTGTATCGCATGCTGAACATATCTCTTATTTATACACAAACTCTGCTTCATTGCTTAATAAATGGCGCATTAATATAATTTAAGAGGAATGTGTTTGATTAGATTACAATTTAAATGAATTTCACAAGATAAAGATGAGGAAAGTACAAGGTGACATAAAATATGTATATAAAATATGCATTAAATATTCATCAATTTCTAAATAGAATCTGGGGGATTTTTGGAATGCCCAGGCCCAGGTCCAAGCGCTCTTTATTTAGCAACAGTGAGGAAATGCTCTATGAAGCATAAATAAGAGCCAGCGTCGGTCATTTGGCCACAAAATATGTTTGTCCGCATTGCAAATTACAAGTGGCAAGTGGCATTCTGGCAGTCTGCGGAGTGGCAGAAGATTGCCCGAAAAGTGCTCCCAGTCGGACTGCTGAAGCCTTATAATTGCCACCGAATGCACATTAAAGCGGAAAGTGCTTTCCGCCGAGGGGAGAACTATCTGCAGCTGGGGCTTGCGGCTGCTTTTTGTTCCTTCCGGTGCACAATGTTGTATTTTATAATCCGGCATTCTGGACGGACGCTCTCCTCTGCCATGTAATCAACTTGCTGAATTAGCATTATAAATGCGAAAATGTGGAAATGTGGAGAGTTAGATAAACGCCGAGGGTTGTGGTCGAAAACGGGGCGTGGCTGGGAGCCAAGTGGCTCGTTAGCTGGCACAGCGTGAACTGCACTTAATGTGCTCCGGTTGCAATTGTTTTTTCGGTATTCCGCTCCTGTGGTTGCCCTTCATTGTAATGAGCTGCTCCACCAGGCGGGGTGGGGTCTCCCAAAACCAGAACTGAGCAGATGCCAATTTAGTGGACATATCTGGAATAGTTTTAGCATTAGTTTACTTACCTTAGATTGATTATTTTATTATTTCGAAATGTATAGAAAAATCATTACAGATTGTTAGTTTACATTTATCTTTACTGGTTTATATTTAAATTTTTTTAAATATATGAGGACTATTCTCTACTTTTTGGTAGCATATACCTTAGTTAATTTCTTCATTTATTATATAAATTTAAAATCTTTTGCTGGGCATCACTGTCGCCGGCAATAAACCGCAACTGCCCTAGAAGCACCACGGACAATAGATACAGTTGCAAATGGAGACAAGGATATAGACGCATAAATAAGGAGCTGACAAAGAAGCCGCAGCAGCTGCAGCCCGGCAGAATGTCAACGAACAGACATGCAAATTCCAGCTGGCCAAACAGAAAACAGAAAACAGAAAACAACTTAACTGGCAAAGCAACTGGGACATAAAGTAAAACCAAGATGCCGCAACCTCGCTACTTTGTAAGAGAAGAGTGCAGGTCAGTGGGGGAATTCGAATCGAACTGTAGGACACAAGACTTGGAAATGGACAGGACGTGGGGAGGGACATGGGCAACCTATCAGGCTTTGGGCTGCAGTACAGTTGTCACTCGCTTGCTCCTGGTCCGCCTGATCCCAGATGAGTAAATGGCACTTCAGGCGAAGCGAGTAACCAGCACAAAGAGGGAATTTAAGGAGGCAGGACATGAGCAGCCATAGAGAAAGTGGTTGCGGGAGGGAAGAATACCGCCTACTTTGAATCAGAGTTCCAGGAAGGAGCACTGGGAGAAAGTAGTCTGACTACTCTTAGGATCTGAAGGCTGAAGACTTGAAAATAAAGAAATTTAAAATTAAAGTGACGAAGTAAAATGTATCTTTAGGAATATACGTTTTGGCTTCCTCACTCCATGTAAATTGCAATGCTGTGACTTTTTGCCCGCCGGCCTGTGGCAACATGGGGTGTGTGCGTGAGCCAGAGGCCTGATGAAAGCTGGGCGTGGGCGAGAAGCCGTCAACAAAGCCGAGCAGGCCAAGAAGAGCGGAAGTGCTCGCTATATTGCAGGCGTTGGCGGAGGCGCCGCTTTAAAAAGGTCACCAGTTCAGCAGTTCACCAGTTCGCTGGCGTGACAGGCTCCGAGCGGCAGCAGGCACAAGTTTTAGGAGGCGCACAGAGTCGGGCACACACAAGTTTCTGTTGGGCGACGAACACGCTGCACTTGGACGCCTTGCCGGCGCACGTTGCGTATACGTGATGTTTGCATTGTACTGCCCTAGAATCCGGAGGCATTCTAAATTCAAGCCGCCAAGCCAAGTACATTAGGGCAATCCCCAGGTATTTGCTTAGCCTTGACCAATGGCAAAATGGTACTTAAATTATTTTAATGCGTTGCAAGTTATTTCAGCCTTTTGTCGCCGCCGCCGTCGTCGACGGAATGACAGAAGGAGATATATATTTAGCAAACTTTTGTGGCAAGCAGCTGGCAAGTGCCCGGTCCTGTCCTGAGTCCGGACAATAAAAGCAACATTGTTGCCACAACGAAATGTCCTGTCATACGAAAGTGGCCGAGTTGCGAAAATGTTGAACGCCTCTCAACTGGCGAAGGCAGGACAAGTTTTCTTTGGAGAGTGGAACTCTTTCCCATTTTCACTTTCCTCTTGCTTACTTGCGGCACACTTTTCCTGTCCTTCGCTCTCCTACTGGTGTTATTCGGTATTAGCCGAATACTGGCAAGTAGCCGGGCCGAGAAAGGACACACGCCCTTGGGCCAAATTTGTGCCGCTCTTAAAAGCATTTGTCTGGTAGAACAACAAAAGATACGAGCTCAGGACCGACCCAGCACAGTCAATTTTAATAAGTGCCACAGCGTATAATGTTCCCTTATCCCCTGGCATTTTTTGGGGTCGGAGCAGGAAATAGAAGGGAATATACTTCGGATTATGTTATCGACTGTGGGTGAGCAAACACACTCGCATAATTAGATTGGACCCATCAGCGGAGATTCAAAGCGCACCCAATTCAATTATGAGTATCCACTAATGCTGGGACAGCATAAAGGATCGGTTGGCAGGGATTGGCTGGATGTAAAACTAATTCCATAATCACTTGATGTGATTGATTAAGTCTGCACTCGGAACTTTAGAGATCCCCGAGAAAACCCGCTTAATAATATTCAAAGTACAGGTTATATTCCTATATACAAATAAATAAATAAAATAAATAAATAAATAATATATAAATAAAATGGAATTTATCTCAACAGCAAGCAAATGGCATAACCCCCAACATGGGACATTTAAATCCGATTAATCCGAGAGTGTGAAGAACCGACATAAATCGAAACTCACCTGAACAGGTCATGTGTAATTGATTTGTAATCTCACATAAAAAGTCAGCCTCAATTGCCACGATTTGAATGCAAATTTTCCCCTCCCACCTACGATGACACATAAAATCTCTTTAATTGCTTAATAATGTGGAAAATAAAAAATAACAGCAGTATCATGTACGCATTTGTTTATCAATTAAGGCTCATGCATTTTTCAATTGCGCAATGTGCAATTATGCATCCAGCAGGAACTGGCACTGCCTTAATGGCGTGGAATAATTTATTGATTATTGATTTAGTGGGGCGGCCCGGGGCAGTGTGTAATTGAAATGCAGCAGTACGTGACTGGGAAGGGCCTCTCGGAGCCGGGATATCTGGCCCCGGAGTGCACTTGAGTGGCGTAGTTACGCTCTCGGACTAGGAAGCCGTAAGCAGAACAAACAGCAAAACGGAGGACAGACACCCGCGGAATTTGAAATGAGTTTGGAGGCGGAAAAAATCGGCCCTGGCATCCTCCTCCGCTTGCGGCTTAATGCATCGAGGAGTCCGCAGGAGCCCAGTCGGGAATCCAAAACAAAAGTCCGGCTCTGAAGCTCGCCATAAATGCGGAAGTGTGCGCTTCACTTGAAACTTTGGCTGCACAAGGATACAACAAAGGACGAACATGAACCCACACGATGGCGGGAGTTTGGGCCAAAGTTTGGCTTTTAAATGGCTTTTACTTTTTTGCCGTATGGCTCCCAGTGGCGTAATAAAACACAAAGGTAAATCGAAGTAGAGCCAGCTGCCAGCAGTAGCATCCGACGTGGTCAGGTGACCGTTCATGGCAGTGCCCTGCTCATAAAATTCCCGTATAGCAGATGAAGATGTGGCCCCATAATCATCAGCTCTCGGCTGCAGCAGGGCGGACAATGAGCTCAGATTGGACAAAGTTTGCTCACCAAATTGTTATTAATTGAGCTTTATAGTTTTTCGAAGCGAACTTCGTTAAACACTTACTTCCCCGGAGAGCGAGCCATCGAGTGTTCGTAAATGTTAATAGAGTTTGCTGAATAATGCATCCATCAGGGAGATGCTAATGACACTATCAGAGGCGATGCTGCGCGGGGCGCGGGGCGGAATGCTAACGAGGTAAGTGGACACCTTGAAAAATACGAGGAGAACATTATTCTCCAGTATTTTCATCCACAAAGTTTTGTTTGGCTTTGTTTATCGTGCTTATACTATTAAAACCCAAAAGTTGGGTAGTCTGCAGAGTCTTTCTAATCCATGACAACATAGTGTTATTAACAAGGGAGATTTCTAATTACATTGATTAAATTTATTGAGCATTTTACAGTATTTATTGAATCTGCGCTTGTATATTTTATATTTAACCAAAAATGTTAACCAAAAGCACCAACTTTGTATTTACTAAACATTTTATAAACTAATATACGGATATTATATTTTCTACAGTTTAAATAAGCCACAGAGTTGCCTTGAAACTTTTAATCGTTTACGGCTTTTAAACAAGTGTTGTATAATTTAGTATTTGTTCATATAACTAAAATGCTTGCAGTATTTTAGGGAAAAATGGTCTGGTAACATTAATATTGTCAACTTTAATCATATCTTTCATCGAAGTACTCGCAGTCGGTTCCTGATTGTCTGCCAAGCCGGTTGTCTTTATTTATTTTATTGTTTTGGTCCTGTCTTTATTTATATTTTATTTGACTTCATCTTGTCTCTATTTTTATTTTTTACTTTTATGTTTAGTCAGATGTTTATTTGACTTAAATTCTGATTATTACCTCTATAGCAGTGCTGTATCAGCTCCAGCTCCAGCTGCTGCTGCCTAGCACAAATTTGTTTTCAATAATATTTTTTAATTTCTCGTTCTCGTAAATTACTATTTTCAATAATTTGTATTGTCTGACTTGGTAATCTCAATGCGACACAGACGCGATCTTTACCTTTATTTTTGTAACTATATACCTTGGGGTATAAGAATCATAATTGGAAATGAAATCAATCGCCAGCCTGATTTTAATCGATAACTTTTTCTAGGTGTATCTAAAGCAAGTCAGGTCAATAAAATCTTTTTGGGGAGTAGCAGACGGAATGGCTTGGCACAAATTTCTTTATGATATTATTTTTTAATTTCTCGATCTCGTATTTGTTTTATTTTTAACACATAGAAAAATGCTATTGGTTTTTATATATTTTCAAATATTTGTATTGTCTGACTTGGTGATCTCAATGCGACATAGACGCGATCTTTACCATTTTTTTAACTTTATACCTTGGAGTATAAAAATTCCAATCGAAAATAATATCGATCACCAGCTTGATTTTAATTGCTAAATTTTTCTAGGTGTATCTAAAGCAAGTCAAGTCAGTAAAATCTTTTTGGGGACTAGCAGACTGAATGGCGGCATTGTTCCCGCAAATTATCTCCTCTAGGAACCACTTCCTACCACAATAGTCCAGGACAACATCTAATTTCGCTTTGACGTGCTGGCAATTTCAATTTGGCGGACTGGCCACGCACGCACGTGTATGTATCCCGTGTCCCGTGTCCTGAGCGTGTCCTAATCGGGTCTAGTGATCCGCCCCTCAAGGCCTGCCAATTTTTGGCGCCGTGCATTAATCGAGTTTCGGGGGCCGGGACTCGTTCGCCTTTTGTGAAGGACCGACGAACGGACCAACAATGAGAGCGGTCACAAAGGGCTACGGCCTGTATTAACCAGATGAAGGTTATTTCATTTGCTTTTAATTTAGTTCGGGTCGGGACCGTCGTTGGCAACAAAAAGTTGCCGGGTCCTTTGTGAGCCTCTCTGGCTACCTGTTGCTTTGGGCGGTTCTCGGACTAAATCGCAATGTAATCCCTTCAGATTTCTTAAGACCGGCCCACACTAATTTTTTAATGCCCCCAAAAAGAGAAAGGTATGTTGTATGTGGGGTCAAAGGATAAATCCTGGACCCTGAGGCAGGACCTCAGCTGCTTTCATACTGGGGAATTTTGTTTGGTGCGGAAACCCCTCCCCCGGCAACGTGTGTGTACGGAGGCAGTGTGCAACTAATTAGTCGAATTGCGTACACAATGGAAAATTGCGGTTGGTGGAAACAATGGGAGCTGTTGCCAACCCGGCTCATTAATCGGCTCTAATTAGGCGTGCCAAGGAAGCCGGACTTCCTGTTGACTGCATCCTGGCATATATCTTAATGGCCACACCAACCGCTCTCCATTCGAATCCTGACCAGAGAGAGCACAGTACTTAGCGCTCCAAGTCCTCAAGTCCGAAACCACACGACGAGTGGGAGAGCTTATGCTGTTTTCGCCTAGTAATTGCCGGTGATTTTCAAGTGCCAGCCCCGAGAGCACAGAGGCTTGAAATTCGAAATGGCCTGCGGAGCCGGCACATCCATCAGGACGCATTGAAACCACACCCGGTCGGAGTTCTTTTTGGCCGGTAACCTACGAGCTTCTACGACAAATGGCCAGCACATTGAACCAGCATTCAACCATCAAGTGGTGCCCGCATCAAAGGCATAGGGCACTCCTGCACTGAAAGCAAAGCACAACCCCTTGGCAAAAATATTTGGATCCATCTGTCCCGGAAAGAGGTGCTCTTATTAATTGTTTACCAAGCTAAAAGATTATTCCTAAATATGTGGCCCTTAT